>JACMIJ010001092.1:0-13821 GCA_014805365.1 Koerneria luziae
TGCGGTTCTTGCTCATATCTTGCGGTTAATTTTGCGGGGTGCTTTATAGAGACAAATAACCAAATGTGGGGCGATCCAACGCTCCTAATCATAGCTATGCTTCCATCGGAGCTGATTCTCCCAAAGGAGGGGTAAATTATTATTTTGCTTATGTGAAGGAGGGGTAGACCACGTAAAAATGCAGAAATTGTTCATACATACGGGGTAAAATGTGCTTTACGTGTTCAAAGGGTGGGGTAAAAGTGCACTCCCATGGAAGCCGGCTCCGTGGAAGCGGTGGTATGCTCCTAATTGTAAGAACGTCATTGTCAATGTGTGCCTCGGGCACATTTTCTCGCCCACGACGTTTTCAATACATTGTATTCGCGCTGGTTCACATCATGCTGAGATAGTGCAATTTCCGCGGGCCGTAAGTTTGTAAGGTTGATAGAGTCTTTGTTGTCGTATGCATATTTGGTAACGTGGTCTGGCGGGAGCAATATACTGTGAGCGGAAATGCCTATACCATCTTTATACTATTGGATTCCTCATGGTCTCCAAATATACGAGTCAAATAACTATGTCGGTGGCAGCATTATGCACTAATAACTGGGACGTGTGTCACTCCCGGTTTTTGTATGATAAATTGTTTTTTTCCGCATTCTAACTAAGCAAGTTGTTTTATTCACGTATTCTAGCCATACGGGTCACAAAATAGAACGGCGCAGGGAGTCCTGAAAGAACGTTCAGCGTATTATATATAAGTAAAGCAATGGATGATATAATACTCTCTCTCTCTCTCTTGTATTATATATAGTTAGATCTCATTTAATGCGTACAATTTCAGTCGGCAGCGGTGGCCTCAGGCGGGCTGGCGATTCTCGCGCTTGCGGCGACCGGATCGCTTCCAGTCGGCGCGACGGTCGGCCTCACTTGCTACACAATCTCCCTGCTCGGTGCGAAAGTCGTCCGCGAGGGACGACGTCTGCTCATCGACGCGTACACGCGCGTCAAGCGGCACGTGTTCAAGCGGAGCGCAGAACACATGCTGCAATAGTGGTAAGAGTAGTATTCTCTATTTTTGATATATATATTTTTTATTATAACAATGTATTTATGAAACTTTATAACTAGTACTAATATTACTTACTTTACATTTTGATTGGACCCCCTCCGTGTAGTGATAGTTTCACGAAAACGCAATCTGGCCCTGGTCCTCTCGGGACTCCCCACAGGCGAAATTTCTTGAAGTGAGAGAATTTTCCTTTATATACATAGGCAACAACGTTATTGATAACGCGCCGGGACATCCCGTTTTGAGAAATCTTGCAATTAGCATAGAAGCACCCCTGTTTATAAGAAGTTTTCAATATACACCCTCTTTCTGGCGTCTTGCACAAGAGGGTCACCCCGTTTCGAAATATAGGAGCGTGGCACGTCAATGTATGGCACTGTTCCGTACAAATTGAACAAACTGTTCTTCTAGATTCGTTGTAGACTATGGGGCCGATAGTTAGACCGAATGGAAATTGCTTCATAACTACTTCCTCTTACCATTAGAATAAAAAAAAGTTTTCTCAGAAGGGGTTTCTCTCTTACACGGAGAGTCTTCTTCTTCCTCGGGTTATTCGCTTAATCGCATGTTGTGTGATGGGTTGCACAGTATTCCTCTCTTAAAAGAAGCAACTTTTATCATGCTATTTCATGTGAATTGATGGGGAACGTCTCACTCATTTAATTGTTAGAGAGAATTGGTTTACAAACTCACATTATGCAATAATAAACATGTATGTTGTAGGTTTCTCTACGACAAACGTCAGCTGTCGGATGAACCGACAACAGGGTCAGCGTGCTATGTACGATATTACTGTATGTATCAGCCATTCGGGATACCGTAATTGGGTCGACGAAATGTATACCTGTGATAATACTATCAAGTGTATAGGGTTTTCACTAAGCAATCGGCCCGATATCGGGGGCCTGATCTAGACTTGTATCAGGTCTGTATCAGTAGAGAAAGAATCTCCGGATGGGCCCATTCTGAAAAATGGGCAAGTTTGCATATGCCATTATTGCCCATTTTCAGACCACTAATGGTGGGTCTGAAACTGGGCAAGTTTATGACATATGAAAACTTGCCCATTTTCAGAATAAGCCCATTCGGAATACGGGAGATGTAAATACTGATGTATGACATCCCGATATCGGGCCGATTGTTTTTGTGAGGTTGTGACTCACATGACGAGTTGTATATATGTAAGCGTTTTGTGATTAGTGTGCCTTTCTATGCCTGATCCCTTTTTCTACATTTTAGTTGGGTTTTTTGTGAGAGAAGTATCGATTGGCTCTCTTGTTTTATATTATTTGTAAATTATTCTGTAAATGTACATTCGAACATACTGCGACAATAACTGTTTGCTGCAATTTCTAGACAGGTCTGTGTCTGCCATATATAAACGTAGTATTTATTAGTTGTATCGTAGAAATTTCTAGAATTTGGTTAGTTGTAAACTTTATTCCGCTAGGAAGTAATGTGCTTTTTTTTCGATTACTTGAAATTGTTTCTACTTTGATATTTAAAGTAGACGTTTTTCTTTGTGAAGTTGTTGAAGTTTCGTGAAACTTCGATGAAGAACTTGTGTGCTTGTATTTTCATCGTATGATTCCTGTTTGTAGAGCAAAACTTGCCGATAAAGAAGAATAAGTTTGCATATTCCTTTGTTATGGGAACATTGTTATGTTATGCAAATGAGGTACTGTAGACCAGAAAGCAATATGTTAAAACAGTTGGACTTCTTCTGGTCTCGAATTTGCGTATTCCTTGGTTATAGAGAGCGAATCCTTTGTTGAGGTATGCAAATTTGCTAAGGTATGCTAATAAGGTACTGTAGATCGTCGGAAGTAACATGATGACGTCTGCACAAATTTTTTTTTATAGGTGGGCCGAAGACGATGCATCCTTGCATTCATATTTTGGAGACATTTATTGTCTTGCACATTCATTGTCTTGTCATGGTCTGCTGGTTGCTATGTTCATCTATAATAGTTTCTATATCGAGCCCAAGATGAATAACACCCGGCACATCATTTTGAGACTTTGGACTTCCGCCGGTTATAAATTTGTATATTCTCGGAAGCTTTTGATTTCGTATGCAAATCAGGCAGTATTGGCTGGCAAAAACAACAAGCTGTGTATTCTTGGCAGTTATTCTGCAAGCTTACACTTATTCTTCTAAAAAAATTTTAGGTGTTTTACATATTTCAAACTATGGCAGAAGTATAATGTACTGTGTTTTGCGTCTTCTGCGTTTCTTTGCTTATTGTTAGTTTCTTTAATGTAATAGTTGTTGTTCTTATAATTACATAGCACAAGTTCGCCGAAATGGGAAACAGTAGCGAACACATTTTTAACCTTTTTTTGTTCAAATTTCTATTTTGACGCGCTTACTTGTTCACTTTTCGCTTCTTTTCTAGGAATGTCACGGAAAATCGCTTTGACGTGCGTAATCGCACGCTTTGACACGCGTAATCGCACGTGTCCGTGATGTTTTTTTCTTCGTCCACATTTGGCACGTACGATGAATAGGAGCAAGCCACTGCACTCATAATCTGGCGATTATGCTAAATTTGACTGCCCGAGACGTTTATGGTAACGAGGCACGTCACCCGCGAAATGACAGAAAGGAGAGGCTCGTATACGGGCTCAAGTGACTCGTATGGCTCAAGTTTATATAGTTTACATAGTTTACAACAGTATCGCTGTCATGACACGCTGTGTGCGGAGCCCATCTTTTGGCTCAAGTATCAGAGCTCATATGGCTAATGGCTGGTACATTTTCATGCCTGTAGCAGTAGTAGATTCATACCAATCCTGCAAGCGCTAAAAGGGTTCTTGCATTTGACGGTGTTCCATTATTGTTATATTGTTAGCGATGTCTTCTCGAAGTTCCAATAAGATGGCTTAGAAGTGTATACCACGTGGTCGTAGAGGACAATGGGAACGGCTCCCATGGTCCCTGTCAGGGTTGATTCATGTTATGGAGCTCGAGTGGACGGACTGGTTGCTCCCGCTGGACTACATATAGACCTAATTTGCATAAAACAATAATGGAATCATTCCTCATAACAATAAGATATGCAAAAATTTGAGACCGGGGGAAGTAACAGTAATTGTATCTTATTGCTAACAGCTTTTGAATGTATTGTTTTCGCGCCGCCTGTCCGGAATGGCCTATGCGATCTTTGTTATGCAAATTAAGTATAATATCCACACTGTGACCAATCGCAATTATCTCGACATTCTGTGAATGTCGAGATAAATTCGATTCTGTCATTCATTGTGTCATCCATTCATTCATTCCATGTCAAAAATGTGGACCACCTAGAGTGTTTCCAGTCCAAGCTCCTGCACGTCAGTTACAAGATAGGAACATATCTGTGTAGGAACAAATATCGGAGTAACTTTTCTCGCTCAGTAGCCACTCATTATTCAAGGCACATTATGATAATCGCCTCGTCAACTCACGAATAATGGCTTGTACACTAGCGATGACTTCGATGCGAGCCACTTCTTGCTTTTGAGGTTCTAGAACTTCAAGGACGAGGAAAAGTTCTTGAATTGCTGGTTTTTTTAAGGCTTTATGTCATGTATTTAAGTTATTAGAGATTGCTAAAGTGCTAACAATATGGCGCCGCCCAACATAAGAACCGCCTGGATGAGAACCCTAGAACAATGCTCGCTAATTTGATTATCCTTTGTCCGAGGGTTCTCATTCAGGCGGTTCTTATCCAGGCGGTTCTTATTCTTGGCGGCGCCAACAATATGCTTGAACTCATGGTTCTATAGTCTGCTTGTTTTCGGTTGAGATCGACCGGTATCAAGATTTGCACAACATGTTGCCTTTGTCGATCTACAGTTTTCATGGGGATGATCCCATAAGCGCACAAAATCCACTTGCGCACAAACCATAACTTGTCCCTTACACTAAATAGTAACTGCATTTCATTATGAAACTCAAGTTATGCTCGATTTAGGATTAACTGCCGAAATTTGTACCGATTGCTTGTATATGGGCCGAGATATGAGCTTGTGCGCTTATGGTTTTTGCGCTTTTGGGATCACCCCTTTTCATGATGTAAGAACTGTCGACCGTCGGTTCGCCTGCACGTCTTGGAAGTGTTGCTGACGAATTCAACTTCCTATGCTCCCTTGTCTGGATTGATCGGCTTGATACAAGTCATCCTGTCATCCAGGCATTCAGAACGTATAAGGTATCATACCTATACATGTGGGCTTGTCCACGTTTGGCTTGGTTGGTTTTGTTGTAATGTAAGGTTTATCTTCAAAGTGGTTCATTATAAAGTAACCGCACTGTTCAAAGTTATCCAGAGGCAAATGGGCTAGGGGAAACAAAAACTGCGAGTGGGTGGCTTTGATGGCATTTATAAAAGACTATCGTCATTCGTTTCATTGTCTATACGAAAGTATTCCAATGTGATACAATAGTATTGAAACTTGTTTCAAGCGTGTTTTCTACGCAATTGCACTCTGCTTCCATTGTTTCTTGCTCGAAATCTCCCGTTCTTATAAATAGGCTTTCGGCCAAATCCTTGAAATCCTCAAAATTCGCGTTGCGCTGCTTTGCATGTTGTTGTTGAGGCAAGACGACTTTGTGATCTATGGTAGCGTTTGACTGAAAATGTTTTGTTGAACCACAGAATGTTCTCTCTGTATGCACTATTACAACAGGTGGAGCTCCGTATGACGCTACGACAAGTTAGAACGTGAGTTCGAGAACGTCGTGTTCTAGAATATGCTAGGACCTGTCGACAATACCGTTCTAGAGCCTGCATGTGAAACACATCAATTGGAGCACACCCAGAATTTTTTCTATGTTTCTCAAGTAGAGTATAGTCTACTGCGTTTGGTAGGGCCGTCGAAAGGCGGAACAAAATATCATAAAAGAAGTGCAGTACATATCTCATCCCCTCGCGAGTTTAGTTGGCTGACCACGAGGTGCGGCGAAAAAAAAACAATATACTGCCTCGCCGGCACAATTACTCATTCGAGGAGTTATTTTTGAACGGCTGAGGGGAGAAGACGAGCAGTCGCCGAGGGACGAGGGAGGGACCCTCGCCTGAGGGACGAGGGCGAGTGAGGAGGTGGAGTACGTGCATATCATGGGAAGCAGATTGGTGAGGGAGTGGCGGGAGAGTGATAGCGGGGATGCTCACTATGGAATTATGAAGTGGAAAATGGCAAAAGAGAATGACTGATGGAGTGAGGAGCAGTAATATAGGACGGAGGGTAAAACTGCAATTCATCTGCGTACTGAGACCGACTCTACATCAGCCTATTGTTCAGTTGTTAGAAGTTGTGTCTATGTACTATTAGTACAACTAACCTCTTTCTGTAGTCTTTCTGCAGCTTCTCACGGAACATAACTCTTGTGTTCAAGGATTTCATACATTGTTTAGCGCCGCAGTGTTATAAGACCCTCAATTCTGAACTGGCTGCTGCTTCTATTATAGTTATCATGTTCAACGGAAAGTGAGAGCCATAAATCCTCAGGCATCTTTCAGGCTTATTTGAAGAGCTTTTTTACTGAGTTTACAAGATTGCAATTGTATGTATAATAGTACGACATTATGATCTTTATTCTATTGGTACCATACTCTTATTGTTAGGTGCTGCTGTTTCGCGCGTTTCTACAGCAATCACAACCGTAATCTTTGATGACTCCACCAATCAGTAGTGTAACCCATATAATATCCATACCGTGAACAATTACAGTAATCTCAACACCTCGTGAAATGTTTCTATGGAAATTTGAACCTCCTCGAGTGTGCCCAGTACAGAATTTCCGACATCTTGTACGTTAGTCACAAGTCAGGAAAATGTCTGGTGCAGACTGCCCAAGTGCTCGTGACCATTATCATGCTGCAATCAAAAACGATATTCGAGGAATACACATACTTCAGGAGCATCACTTCGTCATGGGCTGTAATTAGTACCAAAGTCTAGGTTTTTAAGCTGACGAACCGCCAAAGGGGGGAGAAACATCTAGAAATGGAACGTAGTACCCTTCATCAAAGGAATTATTACTACTATTACAATATCTAACCACTTCTTGAAGGAGTCCGGAAACATCACATTTGTGTTCAGCGGATGCACAAAGGCAAATCGCTTGTAAGCTGACGGCATAACAATAAGAGCAACTGTGATATTAAAGGGGGTCGGAAACCGTGAACCGTTCGAGGCAAAAGCGGTTTTTTCCTTATATGCTTGCCCCCGATCACAGAAGTTGCGGGTCTGTTATACATACATTTCTGTCCTAGAAAGAAACGCTTCAAACACGACACTTGTTCAATAAGCTCATTGTGCGTTTCATGCACTTCTATCATACAACAGTCGGCTTCTCTTGGTATTCTGACGAAGCAACATTCTACTAATAGCCCGCCGTCTTATCTCCACGAGGATGATGACTTTTCAACTCGGGCTAATCCGGTTACTGCTCGTTCTTCATCTCTTCGTCTTCGGCCTTGCCAATGATTATCCGTAGCCGCCCGTCCATGTTTCTTCTTCGTAGATGGAAAAGGGGGAAGATGCCACATAATTTTGAAGCAATTGCCGATATTTGCATATTGTTTTGTTCGATCTTCAAGTTCCTTGGGTCTGTATGCAAATGGCGTTCACTACAAGACCACTAATCAACGCTGTAATGGGGATATGTGGCTTGATCCTTCTGCTTCGTGAAAGTACCTCAGATCACGTTGAGATAGTGGAAATTCCGATTTATTGAAAACATAGAGTCATCTCGTTTGGAATTTAATAGACAATGTGAGGTAGCCTAATTGTAAGATTTCTGTGACACACATCGTGCTGATTGTGAGGCAATCCGCCGGTCTCAAATTTGTATATTCCTTGTCTTAGAGGCGTGAAGTTTTTTGTTGTCAAATGCAAATTAGGCACTGTAGAGGAATCAGCATGCTGTGACCTGGCATCCGCGATGCTTCTTCTTCTCGTGTATGCAAGGAAGAGTTGGAGCAAAAACAAGCTTGTTTTTGCGTGCACTGCAATATGTCCAAATCACGGGCGACAAGTGCCCGCATCCTTATTTGCACGCCCTCCGGGCATCATGATGATGTTGATGTTCCCGTTGAAGAACGCCTTTTTTGATTCTTGTGTCTCATTTTTGCGTTGTGTCTTTTTTTGCAAAGGGGTGAATTGGCGTATGGGTAATTTGTACTAGCGAAATATCTGACACCGTTCTGTACGAATCGCTGACTATCCGTATACTGTATATATGTAAGGTATAAACATAAAACCACAATGGAGTGTTTGAAGCACTCAAAATTTAAGGTTTATTTTCCGCCCAGTGCAATCTAATATTCAAACCAGCGCGAAAATGAAAGATTCGAAACGCTGTGATCTAAACATCCCACTGTTCCTGCATATTTTTGTTCAAATCGTATTGTCATGGTTCTTTCCCAATGAACAAATTTTCTAGCTTATTGATGTTTTTATAAAACTTTGGTTGCTTTAATCAATGAAAAATTGAATGCTTATGCAAACATTTAAACATACAACGACAGGCGGATATTTGTACCGAACCGAAGTATTATAGATTTTTCAATAGTAGAGTCAGCAAAACGGCTGTAAATGTCACGTATAGTACTCACGAAATTGTCCGATACGTCAGGTAAATATGCAAAATTGCTTTGCTTAGTCAATAGTTCGCAATGAAGCCGTTCATTTGCGTATTCAAAAACAGTTGTTGACTATTAGCGAGAACTTTTCACTTTATCACTTTATCGCAGAATCGACGTCTTCATAAAAATGACGTGCTGCGGGCGAAGTGGAAGATCCACGTGTATCCTCGGTCTCTCTTGGTACAATAAGTATAAATTCAAATCTCAGATTTGTGGAACTTTCACTGCCTCGACAGAATGCGCCCACACCATTGCTAGACTATCGCAGGCTACGGTAGTTGGTCGAAAACCAACCGCTTTTTAATTGTACGTGCGAGAAACGCATGTGAAGAGCGAAAGGCAAGAGTTCACACCCACATCTAAGACATTCCTTTTTTTCTCTCACCGTCATAACTGCCGAGCATACCTGGTAATTTTGTGTTTCACTATCATATTATAAAGAAAAGATGTGCTCAGACGTAGAATAAGATGGAGTAGACAATCCAAACAAAACGAAAGAGAGCATTTCATGAGGAACCAAATGAGTGAACCCTTTTCAATGACGATGAGTTCCATTTTTAGCTAGGAAGTTTTGCTTATGTGTTCATCATAGTCAAAAAAGGAATACGTGCTGTGAGAGCATTCGCCAACTTGCAATGCAATGTCACAGCGTCTTGAATCTGTTGATTTCGCTATCACCACATCAACTGCTTTAGTAAACCCATCTGTCTCCTGTTAACTGTACTGTTACCTTTCATATTCACTAATTGTGTAAAATTTCATTGAAATGCTTACTAGAAACAAAAGAATTTAATACTGCAGCAGAATGGACAAAATTGCACAAACAATATGCAGTGTTGCATATGGTAACAAGTCTTCCGAAGATCGGCTAATTGTATGTTTGCGGCAACAGAATGTACTACATGTATGCTACTCGTACTGAGAAGATGATGATCACAAGATAGTTGTTTTTTTACAAGATAACCACCCAACATACTGAGACTGTACAACTTTTGTCATTCACAAATTTGCATGTTCTTTTGTCTTGCGGAAGAGAAGCCATTTTATATTCAGTACAAACAAACCTCAAAAGTGCTTGTGCATTCATTTTTGTGTGTAATTGTGTGCAAATGGCCTACGGTAGGCCGGGCGGAAGCAACATGTTGTGTGTCCAAAATTATCTTCTTCTTCTTCCTTACACCATTCCCGCATTCGCAGGGTCGGTGCTTCCCGTCTTGATAGGACAAGCCCTAGCCTGGTTACCCAGTGAACTGACTCGGCTACACTACCGACAGTGTTGCATGGACACTGGGGAAGATTGAAGTCGTGGTTACCCTGTGCTCACCACTACCCTCATTTCTTAACCCCCTGGGTACGGGTGGCGGCAAGAGGGATCGAACTCGTGAACCTCCGATTGTTAGTCCGGCACGCAACCGACTAGGCCAACTCTCGCCGCCGTGTGTCCAAAATTATGCACGTTGTTAATTTAACGCCATCCTCATGAGATGTATCATACTACACACGAACCATCATACGCTCACATAGCGAAAAGAGGCGGAATTCCTGATGACACTCTCACCGGCGGAAACGAAACGGACATCAGAACGTAAGCCAATCGGAGGAAAAAAAACTTTTCCATCCTGGCCAGATTGCATGTCTCGAAGCCTTGTAAGGGGCAATTATTATTGCAAAGCCATATGTAGTTACACAGATATTTTTAGTGTTCACCCCACTCCCCTCTCAACAGTTGATCGGAATGTTGAAAAAATGTATGCAAAGAGTGACAATTACATAGTAATAGGTAGGTAAGACTATGGACATGCTCTCTACATTTGATGCTATTGGAATACCCTATTTCGTTCCAGACATCAACAACAATGTTGTTGATAGCGCCAGGGCACCCCGGTTTGGGATCCCTTAACATTGAAAATACCACTAGCTAAATGTAAAGTTAAATTTTTATTAGGAAACCCACTTTTGGTCTCTTGCACTGGACGACCACCTCGTTTTCTAAATATAGAAAGTGACACGTCGGCTCCGTTCATGCGCCGTTCAGTGCAGATATCTCAGCTGTATGTTCGAAAATCTTGTTGTTAGGATTCTTCCCAAATGCATGAATTTGCTATGTTACTTAATATTTCGCAGTTTTTGCCATTTCACAAGCCTGTAGAGCTACCACGAGCTACTCAAAATCTAAATACATTTACAAATTTAAAAAAAATAGCAACAGTCGGATATTTGTGCCGAACCAAGTATTCCAACAGCATATGAAAGTAAAACTTGAAAGTAATCCGCGATTCGAAGAATTACATATATTCCACAATTTTTAAAAGGATTTCACAGCCAGCAAAAAAAAACAAATTCCCTCTTCACATTCACATGAGATCGAAAAACATGGGCTTCTTCTGCATGCCAATACCAATTTGGGTATTGTAAGAAGCATACACGAGTCTCACGCCCTATGGAAATGAAATATCGAAAGAGCCAACCTTTGGTGTCCCGTTCATATGAACGTGTTCCAATGCACTTGATTAAACTAGATTCATAATGTCTTTCCGGCGAAACAACTTCTTAGACACTTTGCGGGGAACTAATTATGCTTACAAGTGCGATTTCGCGAAATAAAACATAAAAAGTTGATTGAATCTGACACCATTGGAAAGGTTTATAGGAACGTTCTTTGTTGAAGCAAGTAGTGCATGCTCGAGCACTAATTGTAAGATGTGCGAGCTTTGATAGAAATATAATAAACGGAAAACCAGCTAAAAAGGAAGGCTTACTTGACTAAAAAGTACAAATATCAGACTGTCGCTATGTTAAAAATCTTATTGTTATGTTTCTCACTAATTTTTACAAATTTTCTAAAGCATTCACATTTTCGCAACCCTATGCCATTTTCAAATTTCTGAACTGTGAAAAAATGTGAATGAGCTAACAAAATTGACTAAATAGTAATAGTCGGATATTTGTACAGAACAGAGAAGTGCTCTAATATAGTACCTATGGGCCTAATTCCATGGTGGTGTTCGTATTTTTTTTGTATTGGCTAGATTACTGGTCAGTAGATAGTAGATTTTAGGTAGGAGGTATAAAACATACCATTACTTTTTCCCCCAATTTTCCTCTGCAACCGCGGGGGTGATCGACGGTAAATCGCACCTTCTAACTCTATGGTTGTAGAAACGAGACAAATTAGTCTTATTCCCCAGTTCAGTTGACGAACGAAATGACTAATACGAGAGAGACGGGCATGCGTGCTGTGTATTTTGCTCCCCTCAGGCTAATTTTGGCCTCTGCAATCTGAGCCAAGAGGACGAGAAGACACGCAGGCATGGGCATATCGAAGAATACGAAATCGTCAGCAATGAACGGCTTTGCAAACATAATGGAATTAGAGAAGACGGTAAAGCTATTCTAATACCACTGGCATATCTGACTCCGTTCTGTACAAATATCGGACTTCACTACCCATTCAGAATTTGTAAGCACATTCACATTTTTCACACTTTTCGGCAGGTTCATAAAATTGTAAAACGGTGCACGGTTGCGAAACATTTGAATGCTTTAGAAAATGGGTTTATAATAATTGGAAAGAGACCTAACAATAAGTTTACACAGTAGAAGTCGGATATTTGTACGGTCAGATATACCAATAGTACAAAACATGAAATTGACGCTTTGTGAATAACAACCAAGTGCAGTATGCGAATGAATGTGTCGAGGCAATGCAGCTTCCGCCAGTTTCAAATTTGCATATACCATTCTGTTATAGAGAGCAGTCATTGTCTGCAGATTATAATAGGCACTGTTGATAACACACGGAAGGGATTCCACAAGCTTCTTTGCTAGCCCGGCTTCAACTTTCTGGAGAACACACTGTTTAAAACGGCTCTGTTTTGTCATTGGCACATTTAGACAAAGAGGTATTCAAAAAACATGATATAGAAATTTTTGGACTTGCGCGAACAGAATGGATTCAAAAATGCTTTGAATACGGTTAGCTTAGACTTCACACACAAGCAATTATGTGATCTATGTTCAGTCGTTCTGAATGTGGGGATTCTAATGTCCAGAGCATTCACACTATGATGTAATTTGCGAGCGGAACATTAATGTGCTAGTTCTTACTAGCAATGAGATCGCAGACAAAGTGAAGTCAGACCAGCGATCTGTTTTTGTCTCCGAACCAAACAAGCAAGGAGATTAATAGTTCACTAAACGCAAGCAGCATTCTCTTTGTGGCAATAATCGAGATCTCAATGTATACTTGCTATCCTTACAGCCGTGGTAGTAAATCTAACGGATCCCTGAATCCGTGAGTTTCCGATTCGCAGGTGGATTCCTATTTGCTTTTGATTAACATGCCCAATTTTTCGGTCTTACAGGAATCTATCGCAGTGTCAACTGCAACCAGGGAAGGTAATGGATAATCGGCCATGTTCTTTTTTTACTTAAAGAAGCTTATTCACCTAATTGTAAGCAAAAAAAAGTTCAAAATTCAGAACTGCGGACACCACAAAGGTTCCGCTGTTGCCCTTCTGTTCTAAATTGGGCATGGATGTCTCGATCCAGATGCTATTTTGGGAACAGCCACAATTAATTCTTGTGACATAGATCAGGCGGCTTTGTGAATTTCTGCAAATTTGATCCATGGATATGTGTAAAAACATTCATATCTGTTATATTTTGCCCGCAATGTGCTACCTGGTACACCACGTACTGGACTCCGTTCTGTGTATCTGAATACTGTTGTTTAATGATATCTTATTGTTATGTTTCTTAGCAAATACAAAAATTTGTTAAAGTACAGCCACTTCTCACCCCTTATCAACTGTGAACAATTTGGCTACGCTTGCAAAAATTGACTATATTGCGACAGTCGGATATTTGTAAAGAACGAAGCCAAGTATTCCAATAGTGCATTGTGATCAAAAAATGAGTGAAACGAAGATATGGTTTCTGTTTCAAAAAACTGACTCATTAGCAAATTCCCAACATTCTTGTGAATTGCCTGCCACGCGGAAGCCTCTCTGGATCACAGAAACAGAATCGGGTAAAACATTTTTTTTGTTGCACAAATTGAACTGCTTATTCATGCGAGCAGCTAAGTGCTATAATCCTTAATACAATTAGCCAAATTCTTAGCAAAGC
>JACMIJ010001093.1:0-13818 GCA_014805365.1 Koerneria luziae
TCCCCGGGATATCCCGGGGATAACTCGGCAAGATATCCCGGGGATTTTTACGGGATATCCCGGCGATAACTCGTTTTTCCGGGATATCCCGGAGACAGATTTTTCCAGAGTATTTGTTAGCCAAAAGAAGGAGAAACGTTGCCCTTAAGAGTACAATGGTAGCTGTATCATTGCGAACCTTTTCGACAGTGGTGACCCTCGTGATGGGTTTACCATTGGCGGCCAGGAACACGTTGGTCCTCGCTTCCTTCCCGACAGCCAGCACAGCCAGGGAAGATCCACGGGCAGCGATATCCAGCACATGAGAATCTTGGCCAACCTGGAAGGAAGGAAGTTACAGTAAGTGCGTAAAAACATAACAATAAAGCAACAACTTCAAGGGAACAACATAGTACAAGTGATTAATTAAATAGTCAACATACCTTGAGAATCCTCGGAGACAGCGTGCTGTTCTTGTCTTTGGGCTGGGCAACGTTTACACCCCAGGTGTATGCCTGAAAAATATCAATACAAAAATTACAAATCACACTCTAAAGAAACGTTAAAGAACACAAACAAACGAAAAAAGTCAGAACGGTTGGGCATACAGTACAACAGTCTAATCGATCGATCGTTCAAAACGCGCGGCATCGGCGTAAAAAGTGTGAACCTACAGTATGCTTGCGCTAACAATAAAATGCTCGCTTATTGTTAGGAAGTAATTTATATCCTTATGTTTAATGTTTATATTTTATATTTATTATTCTAATAACTAAATTTTTATTGTAAAAAAATGATTGAGAACGTGCGTACCGTCCCAGTTGCACTCAACGCAACCGCGTGCTCGTCTCCCGCAGCAACTTTACAAACACGAAGTTTGTCGAAGAAGGTAATGTGTGTCGGATAGACCCTGCAATACTGGACAGCACTAATGCGAAGAATGTAGCTTCCAGCCGAAAACATGCGGTCATATGCTGTTCTTGTTATACATACTATACATGTCTGGCAATGAGAACACGCAACAGCGAACGGGAGCTTTTTTCCCCTCAAAGTTAGCTTTTGCAACTTCTAGCAACCTTTACATTGCTCTCACGCACACTGCTAATAGAATACCTCCGTACCGATTGACTTGATCTCCATGTCCGAGTTGTCCTCGATTGTTCTCACCCCAACTGGCTACTTGTAGATACGAATGGTACGTCGTGGTCGCCTTTCTTGTAACTCGATCTTCTTTCTTGGTTCCTTCGTACGCACGAACATCAATTGCTGAATCATGATCAGTTGTTTCTAGCACGGCTTACTTATTGTTAGTGTTTCTCGAACAACTGTTCAAACAGTAATTACTTGTTACCTACTATACTAACAATTGCTAACAATAAGATCAATAATTAACGTGCGCCGATGTGTGGCATACTAGAACAGCACTATCAATGTGCCATACATCACATATGCAACCCAGTTTACTTCGTGTCTACTCATGGGTATAATTTACAGTATTCGCGCACGAGCTACAGGCGTTGAGGATAATCGACCTTAGTACCCTAGAGATGCTATTTCATGAACAGAAACAAATTTGTATGTATAAATCTGCAAAATGCAAAATAAAACTTACTGCTAGTGCATTTGTGAACTCGCATGGAAATATTTTCGAGATCCAGAAACGTCATGGCGTCATCCCGTTCGGAGAAGCGATCAGCTTCCGTTGAAGAGCTGAACTGATAGTAATCGTCAAAATACTACGAATCAAATATTCAGAACCAAACTTACCCGATATTAAGAACCATTTGCTTAATCTACTATTACAAACAAATACTTATGCACACTAACAACAAGAGACAACTTGTCCTTTACCTGTCTCAGATAGGTAAAACGGCTCAAAAAGTTTGAAACATTAAACATACGTGTGAGTTCTTGCTCGGGCTGTTTCATCCGATCCCTTGCTTTCCGTTTCGACTTTTTCGAACGCCTAAATATGTTTCTGCATATTTATCATTCTCAATGTTACTGGTATTACCTTACGTGCTAACTATTCGCTTATTTCATTTTTCAGTGCATATAATCTAGAATCCCGTTCTTAGAAACAGTAATCTTAAAGATGGTGTAAACTCACTTTTTAAAGTACTATGTCCCCGTAAACCATAGCTTGGTCAGGGTGTGGTTGACACTTATGCAGCTTGTTTAGTGTCATAAGTGTCAATTGAATGTTTTGTGAGGCTTGAAAGACAGAAAATCGTCAAAAATAGCATGCAACTATGCCCTATTTATTCATGTTTCACAACAAACATAAGACTCGGGCATAGTAAGAAAAAAGTGAGTTCACTCCTTCTTTAATGCCAGACCCATAAAAGGGTTCGATAGAACACTGTTTGCTGCCCATTCATGTGTTATTTCTCGGGTCTCATTTTATGGTTCCGTGCAATCTTATTGTTAGGATAAATTAGTTTTACCAATGAATGGCTCACTGCAACCATATCAGCTTTTCTCATGGTGACGGACAATCTCAATCCGTATTCGTTCATGCACTGCTTGCACAGCGTGGAGAACTTCTCCTCCTCGTCCTTCTCGGCTGGCGGATCATCGCCATCCGACACTTCCTCACTCGAAATCAGTGCGATGAAGAAACCTCTGCAACTTTGAAATATTATTTGCTTTCCTATCTAAATTGTAAATTATAATACTTGACTAAGCTAATTGTAGGAACTTGACGCTTGGTATTTCTTCTTGTTAGTCTAAAGGAGAATAATGAATTGTTTACTTTATTGTGTTCCCTTTTCATAGATACATATATGAAATGTTGTAATTGACACATCTTGCCATGTCCCTTTGTATTGGAGAAGTTTGATGCTCCGTTAGAGAATCAACTGACCGCCCGGCGACGATGCTGAGACACTTTTGTGTGCGATGGATGATTGGTTTGATATGGAGAGGGGAGGAGGTCGGAGAAGATTCTTCTGGATACGGGAAGGACCACAACCGGCCATTGCTGTCCACCACGGTCACCGTCGAGGACGAACTCACGACCGTCGTCACGTGGATCGGCCTGCAGTTGCAGAATATCATTGACATACCGAATAGCTTAAGTGGCTTCTTCCTGTTGACAGAGCAACAAATACTTGCGGATCTGTCAAGAATAACTTCGAAATGTTGTATATTATAATATATGTACATACATATCTGTTCGATCCGGTACATAGTAGTGCGAGATCGGATGAAGGAACATTTATATAGTGGGGGAAATGCAATAAACGGCTAACAGAAACACAAAACAAAGAGCTTACGGGAGTCGAATGGACTTACTTGGAAGGGAACTTTTCTCCATGCTGACACTCTCTCGGTGTGGTGCCGAGCTGAATCTGTGATAGTTTCCCATTACTGGAGATGGTCCAGAAGAGTCCTCTCTTCGTCGTGAATACAGTATGACCGTTGACGGTGGAACAGGATTGTGCTCCATCGTCATCGAGTTCGTCCAAATCGGAGAGGAAACGACGAAAGTTGATCAGCCGATTCGTTTCCTATAACGTTTGGTTATTCCTATGAGATAAATGCCTTATTTTTTATCTACAATAGTATACGGTATACGTATTGCAGGGGGGACGAGTGATATTGAAATGATAGAGACAGAGTGATGTTGAAAGGATAGACAGATATTGACTAAACTCGGTTTGCTAACAATATGTAGCGGCACTTCCTGACATAATGTGTTTTTTTCTTTCAAAAAAAAAAAATCCAAAAAATAAATTAAAAAAATTAAAAAAAATATTCCTACACTCTTGATATATGTGCTTCGGGATTGTACTAACACAACGGTATGAACAATTTCAAACGCAATGTGCAGTCAGTGCGCTATTCGAAGAGTGGCTATCTTACAGCATTCCTCAACCGCTGATATAGTACAATGTTTAGACAGATATTTTCAAATGAACAATGGTGATATAGACATTTCTGGATCGGCTCGAAACACTACATTCGATTCTGAGACCGATGAAACCCTTTGCAAACAAGAAATAATTGTTGAAAGCCTCGAATCGGATTTATTGTTAGCACTGAACAACAACAACAAAATGTAATCGCCAGATAATACCTTGTTGTTGTTCGGAGATGAATCCTCCTCTGACCGATCTCCATTCACCAGTTCTTCTTCTCTATTCACTCTCAATCGATCCCTTTCCTCATATTCAGAAAGACCTAAAAGGGCAGATCATTTCACCAATCAATATTCATCTTCACGTTTACTGTGATCATACATAACAATAAGAATTGTTTATCCACTGCACCATAAAGTGTGCTTTGTTATAAATTTCAAGAAATAATTTCAACACCAACCCTCATTGCTGCGAAGTAGATCGGGATAGGCCTGGATGTGTTGGTCTTCTGTCGAGATACTGTAGAGCATCAGGTGGACAGCTCTACGGTATCTACAAATTTCAAGTTCAACATTAACGACTTGATACAAAAGGCAAAGAAAAAGGATGCGACTAATTGTAAGAACAACCACGCAATAAGAACTGGCAGAATAACAAAAAAACAAACAAAAAAGAGAATGAAAATTGCGGTTTTCCGAATAAGAAATGCGAGCAGTGCTATTCCTTCCAAACATGGCCTAACAAGGCCAACATCTATCAATGGCCCCTTGTTTGCTTTTTGGAAACGAGCGAATATGCAGACAAAAACAATTGGCAGTCCATTATGCCCAGGAATGAAATGCCCAGACTATGAATGTTGCCAAACCCCTTCAAAAAGTTTGATATGTGCTAAAATAACACAACATCTAAGAAAATGCAATAATAGGAAAAGTGGCTGGTTCATGAAAACAGCCTCGTGATACGAATGTTCATGAGATGCCCGTGGGCACGGAAGGATAATCCCAAGAACTGACACTTTGGCGATTAGAAAACATATTGAAGCATATCATGGGATATGATACAAATACAGCTATCTTTGTGAGATACAGATTGCAATTTATTTTTTAAAGAACATTTTTTGGCTAACAATAAGCACGTTTTCGATGATCTATGAATTGTAGCTCCTAACAATAAGATAATAAATACCTCTACATATCGCTAATTGTGAGACTAGCATAGTAGGTAACTAACAGTATTGACGATTTGCTCAACTTCTAACTGGTTCATCGAATGCTCCAAAAGTCCAAAAATTCAGTAAATCAGAAAGAACATGGATATTGTATTGTAAAATAATCACTTCCGGGATGAGCCATTCTCGATTTCCATCACAAAACAAGTCAATCGAAACAAGGTTGATGATGGGAATGATCGAACAGTGATCAAGAACCGATCATTATATGAACGTCCAATCATTTCAACTTTTGATTAAGTTTCACGACGATATACAAGACAGTACTAACAATAAGATTTAGTACGAAATAGAGGGCAACGCAAAGCATATCATCCAGCTAGTTCGATGTTTCATTTTATGATCGTAAACGCACAATTGCATGCGCGTTCGAACATGGTGTCTCATGCTGTAGACACAAACTGTTTTTTGTGTTTTTTTTAAACAAATAATGCGTACCACTACCGCTAATTGTAACATTAGTAATACCCAACTTTCTTGAACTCCTAGCTTTAAAGAAGAGGTGGCTATGCGAAACATGCGACCTCAGAGAGAACGATAGCGATGTCATTGAACTTGTTGGCCATATAAAAGAGCCAATTTCGGATGAATAGTTCACAATAAGCCGACAAAAACAACACTGCGCGAAAACATGTGACGCATTATTTTATCGGTGAAAAGTGAGAAAAGATAGACAATTGATAAGAACCACAGGGATATAACTGTCTCTTTCAGCCAGTAATAGCAAAGGCAGAATACGTTGCATGAGATGACAAGTATAATATACATCATGTTGCTTCCCACAGTCTACCGTACTTCACTTGTCTACTAGCATACAAGCTTCCCTTGTGAGAACAAGGGAATATGCAAATGTAAGATGAAGCAGAAGTTCCACTGCCGTATGGTTTGTGTTAAATCCACAAAGATGGGTCTTGCGAAAACCTCGTTTCAAAGCTAATCATAAACCGTAGGTTCGAAATCTGCATATCCTTTGTGTTTGTATGAAAATGAGGAATACAAGACCAGCGGCCTTGTAACGCTGTGCTAAGCCCATGTCATCATGTAACAATCGAATCTCACACGCTAGTGAACATGTATGACAAAGATCAGTGGCGCACAGTATGTTACATGAGCCGGTCTGCAGCTCCTTGTATGCATGATAAAGGAAGGAACGAAAGGTTAGCTCGAAATAATAAATGAAATGCAAATCTGAGACCGGCAGAAGTTGCACCGTATCAGCATGATCTGCACAGCAAGAGACATTACTGTAAGAACATTAGAAGACACTACTATAGTAGTGTCTCTGCACTACAACTTGTAATAACTGCGGTCAGTGACTGTCCTCTATCGACTCCGTTTATGTTGTATTTGAACATCTGTCAATACGAATGTAAACAACCAAGTCAATATTTCACTGACAGCAAGAGGCTGATAATAGAAAGGATTTATATATACATATTACATAATAGTAAGAAACGTCCACCCTATGGAAGGTAGTATGAATTTTGCCATACATGTCCTAACAATAAGACGAGAAGTTATGAATGCTGTCTTATGAAAAAAAGTTCACTTTCCCCTAACGTAACTTTTTAATAAAGTAGCTCTTAAGGTAACCAACATGTTCTAAAGAATACGATAAAGCCTCAAAACGATTCTTCATCGCTCCAATCCACGTTATTGTTGGTGAAAGAATGCTCATTTCCGAAAGAAAAGTGATTGCTATGAGCAATAAATTATTATTTCCATTGTGAAACGCAAAACAAACGAAAGCAGGAAGAAATATAGACAACGTTCAAGAGACAGAACACAACAACCCAGGCCGCAATTAATTCGGAGACGAAATTGTTCAATGCGGGTTAGGTACAATTAGCAACGCTTCGAGTTAGGGCCATTTTAGCCCATTCATGATGAATCAACCAGGGATAACATGTGGTAACAGGCAACAGAATGAAAAGAAGCACTTTCTGGTTGTGTACATAGAGCAATGTCTATCAATAACACTGACAATAAGATGGTGTTTCAAGAAGAAAAGTATCTGTTTCGGTTCAGACACAATCCACTCCGGCACTTTTGTAGTCTACCGGCCCATACATTTGCGGCTCCTACTCCTTGGAATTGGGAAATGGTGTTCCCAGCCACTTTCCCAATGAGGCGTGAGTGGACTTCTGTGCCTTCTGCTTTGACTCACCGGTCTGCGCACAGTAACACAATCCGATTAGCCAGAATGCACTGTGTCACACATACATGACTGACAATGAAAAGTACGAAATGAGTGCAAAAATCACAATTGTGGGGTATCGGAAAGAGATAGAAACTATAGTAATGGCTCCAATTCGAAGCATTATACCAATCGTACTAGTTGTAAGATGAGAAAAACAGCCACGGTAGCTGATATGCGCGTAGTTCTTGAAACAACAAACATGTGGGAAGCAACAATAAGCTTATCAAGAACGGCAAGGTTAGATCATACGTCTCATCTCCGTCTTTTTTTACATTTCAAAGAAGAAACAGCTGTTTCTTACGAGAGGAGGCCACTACCACCACCCTGACAGTTTACAACGCCTTCCCATGACCTCTCATTATCTGGACTTTGGAGAGACACGGACAAACATCACTCCATGAATTTGTCTGTTTAATAATTAAAGCCCAGCACTTGCCTTACTGTATTAGAAAGTAGAAAAAGCACGTTTTCCTATTGCAGGCATCTCATGTGAGAAAGGAAGACATGAGCGGTGCTTGAAACAGCAAACTTGTGGGAAACAACAATAACGCATTAGACTTGTAACAGGCTGGCTGGAACATTATAATATTGAAAGAAATGTTTCTCGACATAAATAATATGCAAATTTGAATCTCGACAAGCAAGTAAGCGTACGAAGTAGCTGCCGTGTGTGAATCATAGTATGTGTGTGCCCTACCCCTCTTTTTTTCTCCATCTCTCTACACTTCTCCCTCTCTCTCTCTCTCTTTGGCTGTTTTCTGTGCTCACAACTGGAGCAAAGCAAAAACTTGGCAAAGTGCCAATTACCGTATGCGCATATTCGTGTCAAGGTTCTGCGATGTATGAAAGGCAATTAACCGGCTGCAATTTCTGAATTTTTCAATTTTTATTTGTTGTAGAATTTAATAGCGTATTTTTGTAACCTTTGTTCCGGTGATGACACTGTCAGTTGCAGGATGCGTAACGAAGCATCGGATTATAAACGATTACTACGCGACGCGCGTATTTTCGTGCAGAAGGAAGCGGAACAGAAAGCGAATGAATATCGTTCATTGGTAGCCGAAGCCAGAAAAAGTGTAGCCGTTCCGGGAAGACAGAAGGAGAGGAATATGGTCTACTCGTCGTCTGCCCCTCAACTGCTTCTCGAGCATGACAAGAAGAGAGTCCCGGTGCGTTTTGTGTTTTTTAGAACATAATTATTTCTTTATTTTGATTTTGGAAGTGATGCTTCACGTATTTGCGGGCAATTATATTATATTTGCTATTTTCTGTTTAGTTTTAGTTGAGCTGAACACTGTGGCACTTGTACGCGGTTTTAATTCCGGATTCTGAAGCTTGTCACTCGTTAATATAATTGTGTTTCTAAGTTTTAGAATAACTACTTCAGATTAATTTGTTGTGCTGTTATAAAGACACAATTTGCAGGATGAGTGCATCCGTCGTCGTGGTCCGTGTCCTCCCTTGCTACCCGGCCAACTCCCCTTCTACCACGATCCCGTCACTCTCAGGAAACACTATGAGAAGTACGATATTCATTTTTTTCTTTGTGACTTTTAGACGATATTTTTGGTGCGGCCAGAAATAATTACCACCACCGGGATGTTAGCACTCAATTCTAAGATTTGTGTTTGCCTTGTTTTCTTTTCGTAGATTCTCATTTTTATGCTTATTCTTCTTTGGAGCATTTCATGCTCGTTATGATTGAAGAGTGTTACGGGGAATTGACTGTATCTATGGTCACAGAGTAAAAATGTGGTCATTTCCGGCATCCGTCCCCTTGGTTTCTAAGCCAAAATGGGGATACCCCGTACCTAAAATCTATTCGCTAGTAGAGGATTCTATCTAAAAGAACCGCAAATGTTGGAAACCCCCTAACGAAATTTGCTCCGTAGGTACACCCCTCCAATTTTTAACCGTTTTTCCGCCCTACCTTTTTATTTCTATGTTTATGGTCCACCTTGTTTTATGGGTACTCAGACGCTGCTGGAAAGGAATATTCATACGCTACACTATAGTTATGATTTGCATGGTAATTGCACTTTGATGAGAATTCAGTGCTAATTGCAAAAAAATTACTTCTTTTATAAGTTCAGAAATGCATCTTATTCAGGAATCTATTAATAGCCGGTTTTCTAATATGAACGTGGTTTGCGCAATTACTACGTTTTCTAGTCTTGTGATTTACGCGCTGCTTTGCAGAATTTGGAAAGGCCATCCGACACCCGCCGAGCAACCACACACACAGTTACGATGGGAGACACGACAATTGATGTTGTGACAGGTTCTTCTCAATCTGAATATTTCTTTTCTTGTTTTATGTTTATATTTTGTTGTTACTTACTTTGTTATGATTGTCTCACAAGTTTGTAGTACGTAGAATGAGCGCTTTCTACAACAATAATGCTTCTTGCAAGCCAAATTTTAATGTGTTAATGCAATTAGTTATAAGATGTATAGGGCTCACGAATTTGTCCGATAAGTTAGCAGGCACAAAATTGCTGTGATTACAAAGTTATTCGTTGTTAAACGTACGCAATGGTACTCAAATATTCCTATTAACTATGGCCGAAGACATGTATTCGAATTTTGTGATCGGAACAGTTTATTTTGCATTTTCGTGAGTCTAATACTGTCGAATTTTAGATGTCGTCTGTTTTTCTCTCCACACATTTTGCTATTAGCTCTTATTGTTAGAGCACTCATATTTATGATGCTGTTCGATATTTCTAGATCAATGTTATGCTTTATCAGAGAGACGCAAATCATAACCACTAGACTACATCGGATAACATTGGGTTAGCAACTTGTTTACATGTGATCTCACTACTTTCAAATCATCTTCGCTTTGTGATTCTTCTTTTTCTGATCTCATATTCAACGATTGATATCATGTTTCTGTTGTGATTTTTTTTCAACGTTTCGTTTGGAATGCATAAATGCGTTTCTGTATCACTTTTTGTTTTGATGAGCGTTGATGGGTTTTGTGCCCTTGCCAATCCCTGTTTTATGAAATAATTTTGTAATTTTCGATGTAATCAACGGCATTCAGCCGGCGTTGTGAATAGCACATTCGAATTTTGACAATTTGTGAAATACAAACGTTTTGTGACTTTCCGGGGAAAGTATTATCACCCGGATGATTGTTATCGATTGCAGGCCGGATGTGGTTCGAGCAGTTCTACTCCGGGATCATCACGACGGCCTTCGTGGCCGGTGCCTGCTACATGTCCTATCCCTTCAACAAATGGGACGTCGGACGGGCCTATCGAAGGGATTACTGTACCGTGCAGAGGTGCGCGCTTGTTTTGTCTTTTTATACATACTTCGGCATTCTATTTTCCTTTTTTGTTTAGGAAAAAACAGTTTAAGCCATGTTTGTCTCATTTATTCTTTTGCTACAAGTTTATTGCATCTAAAGTAGTCAAAATTGGAAGACGTGTTCCTTCATGGGTGGTCCAAAATTTTTCTAACTTTTGCATTACTACGTTACTGGCTAATTTTAACAAATCTTACAACCAGATAGGGGGTCCATGTTGACTCTGAAACCAAGGAAGTGTTCGTCGATGATTGCAAGTGAATTCTAATTGTAAGGGTAACTTTTCCAGAATCGACCAAAGCAAGCGTGATCACCGTCTGACCGGCAACCAGTACCGTATCTCCGGCCTCGAGTCGATTCCCGATGCGAAATAGAAGAACACTCACCCGATCCGCGTCACCTATAGTGTATTAGACCCCGTTCCCCTTGCACACACTTGGTGTTCAGTTCTGGTTTTCTTCAAATTGGCTTTTCTGTGTGAGAATCCTTTGAGTTGTTCACAATTTCAAAGGATTCCGGCAGATTTTCTAGGGGAACGATCGATGTATGTAATGTGTGCATGTGGATAAAGGATTTATCAGAGTATTTTGGTGGTTTTGTTTGATCTGAAGGTTTTTGTCGTTTAGATACCTTATAATTTGTGAGAAGGACAGCTGAGACTGTT
Organism: Koerneria luziae; assembly: GCA_014805365.1. NCBI lineage: Eukaryota > Metazoa > Nematoda > Chromadorea > Rhabditida > Neodiplogasteridae > Koerneria > Koerneria luziae. The sequence goes on from JACMIJ010001093.1 coordinate 11,251, forward strand.
GAACTGATGTTTTTGTGTTGCTGGGGATACGCATTATACGATCCCAAACATCGGCGTTTCACGTTGCTATATTTCGGAAACGGAGTGCTCCTCTAGTGTGACTTGGAACAGGGTGCCTATTCAAGTTTAGGTTTGCGGTTGGTGTTTCCAGTGTTACGGTATTCTAAAAACGGGGTCTTTCGGCGTTATCAATAACGTTGTTGTTGGTTTATGGTACCATGACAAAGTTTTGTTGAACATGGTTACCGATGATCTCTCAGCGAGGATTGAGCATACGATTACCTGCTGGGTCTGACAACATTACCTCATTCGGTACACTTGGGCTTTCAGTGATGGCCCAGTCAGGGATCCGTTTCTCGTTGGAGGAGGAGGACGAATGGTCGGAAGGCGATCTCTCACTTGAACCATTTGTGATCAAGGGAGCTGCCAGTCAGTGGAAGGCCATGCACTGGACGCTCGATTCACTTCAACAGGTACAAAACACTTTACATTGTTTGTATTGTTAGTGCTTCCTCTCTAATTCGCATGCTGTTGGGATTTCTCGTTGATATTCGTGTGGGTGGGGAGGTTATCAATGATATCGAACCATCTTGAGAGCAATCTCAACCTGTGAGGCGACCGGTTGCGAATACTGGGTTTCTCTATAAACGTTATTTCTGGTGGCGTTATTTTTGGCCCCGGCTCCCTCGGTTACCGAACCGCAGGCTATTTGGCCTCGGGAGGACTTTACTTTTACTGGTGCTTATTTGGTTTTTCAGGAAGTACTCCAGGATAATTTCGTCAATAAAGTGCTGTTTGGAAGACGCGAGCATCTCATTGGAACGGTATGAACGCTGCTTTTTAGACTATTATTTAGGCTTTCCCGTATTTTGTTACTGCCGTTTTGCCCATTTTTTGACAGTATTCATTGTTCTGTTATACTTTGTAAAATTGCTCGGTATTTGATGGAATGAACTTGAGGACTATGCCGACCCTAATTGTAAGCAACCTTGTGAGTTCTCTTATTCGCAGCTAACAACGCGCTTCTGTTATGATGCCGGGAACAGTTCCAGGTGTCGTATGACGAGAAGTGCGAATTCGACGAGATCGACGTGGCGACACTGAAGAGTATTCTGATCGACAAGATTCCATTCGAAGGCGACACAAATGTTCCCCTCCATGTACAGACACATTGGGTGTAAGTTTGTTTTTCCATTACCAAAATGGTTATACAAAATATATGCAAAGGAAGAACGGAAGCATTTGTAGTTGTTCTATCATTTCCTTTGGAAAGAAACTTTTGATTTCGTTGTACAGAGAATCCGTTCTTTCTCTCGTTGCCATTCAATAATTGTAGTTTGCCCATATTCTTACAATTAGTTTACATTTGGTGAGATTTGTGATAATAATTAAATAATAACAATATACATTATTTTTTCAGGTACATGAACTACGCGCATCTGTTCAGTCGAACGAAATTGGACCATTTGGACGATGTGGATTTCACGACGATTCTCGGAGATTCACAGGAAGTGAGGGATCTCGACAAGACTCTCTGGATCGGTGCGGTGTTTAGATACAGCTATGACGTCATTGTTTCCAAGTTACTTTGTATCATAAACTATTTTCTAGTAGACGTAGACAACGAAGGAAAAAAGAAGAAAATTTAGCAAAGAAAAGAAAGTCCAAGGTCCCGGAAAACGCATCATTTGTAGGTTCGCGTGGAGCGCATTCGCCATTGCACTACGACACGATGGGCTGGAATCTGCACGCGCAGTTGAGCGGACGCAAGCAGTGGATACTCGTCTCGCCGACCACCAAAAGGGGTACGGTACTTGCATCTTGCCGAAGTGACAAATTCATCTCAGTACGCATGTGCTGAGCAGACTCTTTACACTGTCGCATTATGAGAACAGACATATTGGTCAGGGTAACATACGTTTGTTTTACCATTCGCCTTTTTGCCTAATGCGCTATTTTTTGAAACTTGTATTTCAGCGAGCCGTGTTGAGAGAGAACGTCGATTCGGAGCTCGTCGCATTCCCTACGAGGAGACGACGGTGTACAGCAGCATCGACGTGGTGGGTTACTGTATTTAGTAATTGCTTGCTTTTTATCGTTCTAATTGTAAGAGATTTGCGCATAGATGATGGATGCACTATTATGAACAAACTACTATTCGTAGATCGGATCCCCGTCGTGTCTGTCTGGTGTGGATGGCGTAAGGGTGTTCACTCTCTCTCCCGGCGACGTCCTCTTCATTCCTCCCCTCTGGTGGCATTCGGCCATCTGCCTGTCAGATCAACCCGGAAATGAGTTGGTTATATTTTATCGTATTCCTTCCAATATTTATGGTCACAAAGCAACATTATCTGTTGTTCCTGCTTCCGTTTATTTCCTTGGTTCACACTATGGTCTTCTTGCTTATCGAGTTTGATCATGTGAACGGTATATATATTGGTCTAACTTAGATGCATTTGAAACCCGTGTTATTCGTCCCTGGATTGTAGAATTGAAGATAACCTATTTCCATTGCAGCCATCCATTCGACGATTTTTCGATATCCGTAAATTCGTGGATAAACGAGAG
>JACMIJ010001094.1:0-13815 GCA_014805365.1 Koerneria luziae
CTTTGTTCTAGCTATTGTTAACCGCGCTGTACAATAAGATTTCTATTGCCGCTTAGCAAAGGAAGCGGTATCACGTGTCTGTGTTGAAAGGAAATAGTTCTTCTTGTTAGGCATAGTATTTACAAATACTTTAACAGTGACAAACACAAAGTGATTTATCTTAAATCGATCAATCAATCGATAACATGATCTGCTCGCTCAGTCGGATGCTTTCCCATTGATCGCCTCCAATCGCGGATCGAACTTCGGCTTCCGATCGATCCCGTCGAAATCTTCCGATATATCCGCTGATCTTCGATCGGCCTCCTGAAAAGCAAGCTACAAACTACAAAAAGCTAAAATAAAAAAAAGTCGATCGATATTAAAATATAGAAGAAATATGTGAATTTCAAGGCGTAAAATGATGCGTTTCTCGCATTTTATGCATTACATGACAACATGACTGATATTTGTTGCATCAATATGGTCTTCAACGAGCACAAAAAAACTATCAACGGGGGGCTTGCAGCAGCATATGCACGTCCCGTGGAACGTACGATCACATGTTTCAGGACAATCTTGTGAGCACAGTAAAGTGCATTGTTAGTCATGGCGCACCGTTAGTCTGATCTGATCACACTCATTTTGAGTGTTTTGAACACTTAGCAACAGTAGAGGATGATCTGAAGCTTGTTTTCGGGGCCCGCCCAACATAATAACAGCCGCGATAAGAACCGCCTGGATAAGGACCGAATTGTAAGAACCCTAGAACGCACTACTTCAGGCGATTCTTATCTCGGCTGCTCCTATTCTTGTTTCAAACATTCCAGCACAAAAGAGGAATACTTTAAGCTAATTTTATATACATAATGATGGACAAAATCCGAACGCACCAGTGGCGATCCTCCACTGATCACTTCGATCCGTCGTTTCTCGGGTACCCGATCCGAGTCATCATCCGACTTCCGCCGCTCCACTTCGCGATCACTGTCCAACCGGAGTCCCATGATGTCATTGCTGTTGGTGATCTGGAGACTGGCCGACTCGCTCTGCAGTTGATCCGTCGGAGTCAGAGCCGCGTCCATGGGCGGGGCGCTGAAAGGAAAAGCAAACTAAAGCTTCTCCAGTAATCGTAGAGGGGTGGTTCTACTTCCACTTTCTGATGTGCCAGGAACACTTGGGAAAACTTAAGGCCGGTGGATCCCAACCGAAGCCTTCCCAATGACTTCATGCTTGGACATGAGTGCTGAAAGTACTGTTGGCATATCTGACTTCATTCCATACAAATATCCGACTGTTGTTGTAAAAAAAGAAATCTTATTGTTATGGTTCTCCATCAGTACCCAAATTTTCAAGACATAATCAATATATTTTTTTCAACACTCTTCCCCCTTTCCAAGCTTGTAACGCTGTACCATCTCTTGATAGGTTTGGATGTTATCATGGGTTTCATACTAACCTTATTTGTTCGCTCCTCTCGATCGCTTGAGAAGGCGGTTGCGTGGTGGGTGGCTGGCTTTGCGGTGGACGAACGGCCGGTTTTGAACCGGTCTTCTCCAAGTCGCGGAACTTCTTCAGTCGGTTCTGACTGCTCTTTTTCTGAAAGACGAGAGTGATACTATGAACAGCACTTCAGATCACTTAATACAGTACTATTATATAATAAATTTGAATTCCTTACTAAATATGTGTAATTGGAAAAAGAGATCTAACAATAAGATATTATTGCACAGTGACAGTCGGACATTTGGACAGAACTGAGTCAGGTATGCCAATAGTTATCCTACTTTCCATTCATTTATTTGCTTTTCATTTCCATTATATCCTTGTCTAATTAGTGTCCCTTTGTCAGTGTTATTGCTTGTTACTCAGTGACCTGGATCTGATTGAATAAAGAATTAAAGAGGAGCCAACTTTTTTTCTGCATAAGACCTTACGACAATCGCTATGAACCGGTAGCATGTATTGTGTTTCTTGCATTTTATGGTAACGCTCATGCTACTTTGATATCAATAGAAGCTATGGTCACCAGAATGTATTAGGAATTTCAGCCTTGTAGACACCAAAATGGAGCTAATAGATCGGTTGGCGCAAGTGCAAATGGGGTCCACATGCACCCCAATAATGAAAGAAACCAGCCGACCTTCCCGTGCTTCATCCTCCGCTTGTCGTTCGATCGATCCTCTCGTAGTTTGTGTTGTAGATTCAGCAACCTTCGCTTATGCTTGATATGGCTGGAAGTGTGCAACACACAATAAGTACTAAGAGAAAGTAAGCCTCCGATTTTGAGTGTTTTAAGCACTTCTTATTGTTAGTGCTTGAGTGTTTTCTAACAATAGGTAGAGGCAATTGAACTTCCACTGGTCTCAAATTTGAATTCCCTGTAAAAAAACAAGTAAATAAACTTGCTTACCAAGAAATTCCAATTATGACTATGATTAAGACCAAGATGCCGATGCTGGCAATTCCAATTCCGATAATGTACTTGAGCGGAAAACTCTCTTCTTCTGAACAAGGAAAATATGATGGATTTTAAGGTCTTTGGGTTTTAGGGTTTATATATTTCGTGTTTTATCACTTTGGGTTTGATTCCTAGCCCATGATGGACCCCTAACAATAAGATTTCAAGGCCTATGATTGAACCTTAACAGTAATATTTGAAATCCTATGATTGAACCCTAACAATAAGATCTGAAAGCATAGTGACGGTTAGATATAATATTTGTATCATAGAACGGAGTCAGGTATTTCGCTAGTGCGTTACATTGTGCTTATCTATCCGGTACTCGTCTATAAAAGTTAGTGCTCATCTAGCTGGTACTCATCTAACTGGTGCTCATCTAGCTAGTACTGATCCGGGTAGTTCTCATCTAGCCGGTGCTCATACAAACTATGCTCTTTCAGTCAGTACTAATTCAGCTAATGATCATCCAATTGGAGCTCATTCAGATAGTTCTCATCTATAATAGCTGATGCTCACACAGCCGGTTCCCATCTATGCCTCGAAAATTTCTCAGCATACCCTGTTTCGGCTGTATGTGCGGTCTCTCCGTGATTCCATTCGCCTTCTTATAAGCACGACAATTTTTGAATGACTCCCGATACGCGTCGTTATCGTTGTTCTCGTGCACGCACGCGATACGCTCGCCTCCGGAGCAGGGACCGGTCGCACCCGGCGGAAGCGACTTCTGATACTCGCAGAGGTTCAGCTGAAGGAGAAGCTGACATTGGCTTGAAAACGGAATAGCATACCAGTACAAAATTACCAGTAACCATGACAGTATAATAATACTAATACTTGCTGTTGGCAGGTGTACCTGTGCAAATACGCAAATACGAGCGAATATGGGCTTTCTGTAAGCAGTTCGGAGCGTAATGCGGTCAGTATAGGTTCTGCTTCCATTTAGGGGCGGGGGCGTAGCCTCCGCCCTAACTGCTCAGTCCACCCCCTGACAGGGTGGCCCAACCAGTTAGGGCAGGAGGCCACGCCCCTCGTCCCTCAATGGAAGAAGACCCACAGTACCTTCTTGTTGTCGACGGCTCGCGATAGTAGACAACTGGCGCTGAAGTTGAAACGATACACTTCCTTCGTGCAGTCTGAAATGCAGCTTACACGGCTGCATAGCACTTTGCTTCCGACTAATATGAATATGATGGCAAATATTTCACTCAGTAAGACCATACGAGGTTCCCTACTACCTCGTTAACTTGGATCTGCATAGTGATAATGACATATCTATTTATCCCGGCAGAGAGATAGAATAGAATAGAAAAGAATATGTTTATCGCCAAGGTTGCTGGTAATAGGGCAGCAACACTTAGATAGATGGCTCGGCTGGCCAAACGGTCCTCTCCCCAATGCACTGGCCCATCAATACACATATTGGAAGGGTCAGCATAGCATTGGCCGACAGATATGCGAGATGTTCATGACTACATACTGCTGAAGAATAGCCGGAGGGTGCAACAATGGCTATGCAAATTTTTGACCCGACGGAAACTGCACTGCTTCACAAGGATGTACGTTGTTCGTACCATATACTATTGGAATATCTGACTCCGTTCTGTACAAATGTCCGACTGTCATTATGTATTTAATTTTGTAAGCGTATTTAAGTTTTTCACGATTCGGCACAGGTTCACAAGCATGCAAAGTGACATAAATTTGTGAAAAAATTGAATACTTTAGCAAATATGGATAATTGGAAAGAAACCTAACAATAAGATACCATTATAAATCGACAGTCGGATATTTGTACAGAACGGAGTCAGGTAAGCCAATAGTACCTGGTTGTTCTTGAGCGAAAACGGCGTATAGCGAAGAGACGGAAAGATACGTGACGAGAAACATCGACCGGCGTTGTCGCTGGCGTTGAGTAGGAATGAACGGAGAAGCACGGGACATGACAAATTCATTCGCATATTCATTCCATCACGAACAACGAGGCACAACGTTTCGAAATTATTCCTTCATTGCCGGTTATGAAATGTGTACATTCTTTTCTACCCTTTTTCAGATCGATTAAGTTCTTATGCAAATGAGGGAAATTAGAAAGGCGATCATGAAGCGCTGTTGAGGAGGCCTTTACAAATTTTTCTGGAGCGTTCAAGTTCAATCGTTTCATAATACAGTACCGTGCAAAAGTCTATATCCTTTCAGTTTTTTAGTCATAACTTTCTTAGATTCAATCGAATCGTAGTGAAATTTGGATATGTTATGCAGGCCACAGTTTGTCATAGGTGAGCACATGGATTGATGCTTTTTCACATTGCAATTCAATATTGATTGATTTTATCGATTTTTGCTGAATTCGGAAAATTCGTTCTTTAGATATGCTACTTTTTAACTAAGAGTACATTGAAATCAGAAATAAATTCCAATGGGATTTTAAAGTATAAGCGATTTGCTCTCAGATACAACATACCCTACTTTTACTCATTTTAGGCCATTTTTGAACAAGGAACAGCCAACCTTCAAACAAATTTCCATGTATTTTTCATTTTCGTGACAAATTGTATGCCCTGAAAACAAGTAACAACAAAACATCGCCTGAATTCAGAAGTTGCGACACGACCCCCTGATTTCGGCGTCAGTTTTCGTCACTTCTCCAGATGCCCTTTGTTGGAATCTGAATCTCATAAAACTAAATATGGTTCAAGATATTACCAATCGCTTATTCTATAAAATGCATTCCAATTGACAAGGCAACTACACTTGAAACATGAGAAATAACGACTTTTTCCCAACTTCAGCGCGAAAGATGTTGTTTTCCATAGATAAGAAGGCGAGAAACCGGATATAATTGTTCTAATAGTGTTCCAGGACAGGACTCTATTTTCAGCCACCAGCAAAAGTAGGGTATGTTGGAGGACATCTTCTGAAGCCAAAAGACGATGTATGTTGACGATAGGCGCACCATCTGAGAGCAAATCGCTTGTACTTTAAAATCCCATTGGGAATTATTTCTGATTTCAATGTTCTTTTAGTTAAAAAGTAGCATCTCTAAAAAACACATTTTCCGAATTGAGCAAAAATCGATAAAATCAATCAACATTGAATTGCAAAGTGAAAAATCACCAATCCATGTGCTCACCTATGACAAACTGTGGCCTGCATAACATATCCAAATTTCACTACGATTCGATTGAATCTAAGAAAGTTATGACTAAAAAACTGAAAGGATTTAGACTTTTGCACGGTACTGTAACTCTTCCTTGAAGCCAAGCAATACGAACTGTTCTAACCGTGCTTGATATTCTAACAATAAGACTAGAAGAGTAATTTTTCAAGCAGTTTAATGGCAAGCCACTGCTTTTGATGTTTGTTGCAAGCGTAGCTAATTAGACTGTGTCGCCATTTATCATATTTGTCTAGTTCCTAGTATGTATCACCTTCCGCATTATGTTGAGTGAACATGAACGGTTTAATGAATTTATGCAAATAATGTAAATCTCAAGCTTGAAATTACGGTATTGCAGCGTGTCGAGGCACTGGAACCTTTGCTTGTCACAAATTTGCATATTCCGTTGTTATAGAGAGTGCAGTCTTTTGCACATTGTATGCAAATTAGATACTGTAGACCAACAGAAGCAATATACTATGGGTGTGACGGTGCCATCCATGCTTCCATTTCAGAATTTCACGGCTGCCGTTATAGTAGTGGCTTCATTTGCATATTTAGACAAAGATCTACTCAAAGTAATGACAAAGGCATTTCCGGATCCTAAGCATTCGATTTGAAGCCGTACATGGACAAGGACGTTCCTGAGAACGTAGGGTCACCTAGCATTTGTTTACTTCTCTGTGTAAAGAATGACCGGAAGATATAAGTATCACCCCACATTTAACATATTTCTGCATGTTAGGTGGGCCACCCCGCAAACAGGAACGTGCTTGTCCATGTATGTTTGAAGCGCTTTCTCGTGGTTATATCACCTTCGCACTGTTGTGAACCTGAACAATATTTTATTCCGTAATTGTTCTATATAAATACAATGCATATCCATGTGTGTATGTGTTTGTGCTAACTAACACAACCTATGCTGTCGAACAAAAGTATTATATTAGGGCGATCTAATTGTTAGAGAGGTGAAGATAAGCTTTCTTTAAAGGACGTTGACTGAAGTTCTATTGAACTCATATGGCTCAAATGACCTCATATTATGCTCTTATGCTCATACGTTCTATTCTTACAATTAGCCTGCCACTCACTATCTCCAAACGCCATGCCTGCTGAAGAACCAGAGGGAAAGAATAAACACATGAGAGAAATACAATGGCATGAAAAGTACCGACCAGAAGCTGACTAATTGTAAGTTGCATACAATTGACCACCAAACTACACACATATTGCTTACCGAACTAGACAAGGAAATACTTCCCGGAAGTAATTGCAATACGTTCTTCCTGATATCGCTCGAAAACACGAACAACAATATCGGCGTGGAAAATTGCTTACAATCGGCCATCCATGGAATCTGCGCGGGACCAATTACATTCAGCTTCGGGGTACGGTAGAATGACAGAAGTAGCTGGAACAAAGTACATCCATTAATCACCTTCGGTATACTCTGCTTACTCTGCATACGAATAGAAAGGCATTTGAGTTTCAAATAAACAGTTATGCATATTGCAAACCGACGGTGTGTAAAGAGCTTCAAAACGTCGTGGATAGATCACACTATTTCTTTCTCATTCATAGAAGGCCAGAAACCGTCATTTCATTGGTACAAAATGTGTTCATAACGAGTGCTTTATTGATCCGGAACTTTTGTGTTCAGGGAATACACATAAGTAAATTCCTCGGTAAACTGACGATTTCCGGCCCCCCTTTAAAAAGTAAGAATTATTAGTGTTAGTCAAAAAGCTTAATGTTGCTTTTTTCATGTGAAGTATTTTCATGAAGTACAGCGTTCATGACAAAATTTCCTATTTGCTAATTGTAAGAAACATAACAATAAGATATCCATATACAACAGCAGTCGGATATTTATACAGAACGGAGTCAAGTATGCCAATGAGTCAAGTACCTCGAGAATGGCGGCTGGCAAATTGAGCACAGCAAGGAGGATACCGAACAACAGCAGACTCCTCTCCACTTGGACGACTCCTCGCCCGAGTCGCCGCAAGTACCATGCAGAGCAGGCATACATCGCAAAGCATACGGCAGGTGTACCAACTTCGATCGCAAAAATCACCCGGTTTTTCTTGTACTAAATCGCATTAAGCCACTTAGAGGAAAAATAAGCCTCAAATTTTGAGTGTTTGAACACCCTGTAGTGCTTAAGTGTTTATGACACTTATTTTTCCATAGGGTTGCAAAAAAAAACTTTAAAAAAGAAGAAGAAGAAGCAAATTTGCGTAATTGGTACGAAGCATAACAATAAGATTTGATCATACAGCGACAGTCGGATGTTTCTGCAGAACGGAGTCAAATATACCAATAGTCAAAAATTAAAAAAATCTTATTCTCATGTTTCTTACCAATATCTGCTAACCTCCTTGGTTACGGTCGTTCATAATACAGTTTACATACCCAAGAAAAATTAGTTGTATCCAGTCTTGGCGAATAGAAGGTGTGATTTTTGTAAACAATTGGCGTGAAGGAGAACGGTGCAATGAAGACCACCCAAGTACACGAAGCCGGGATGAGAACCAGGAGAACTGGCAATATGGGAACCAAATAGCGCCATATCTAAACGATGCAAATTCGCAAGCATTTGAGAACTTAGCACTCCTTCTTTCAAAGCCTCTACAATCAGAAGCACAAAGATTTCAGAAGGCGCTTTAAAGGAGGCCAGAAACCGTTGTTTTGTGTTAGCAAAGTTGCGTGTATAAGCGACCCGCGACTTCTGTGAGGGGGGCAACTATATAAGGAAATGTCGGATTTGGCCTCCGAGGATTCACGGTTTCTGGCCCCCTTGAAAGGGAGCCGGAAACCGTAATTTCTCGGAGACAAAACGCAAAAAATTTTGTGAATTTGTGAATATAGCAAAAGGTACCTTTACTCGTTTCATAAGTAAGAAAACAACAGAAAACACGCTATTGGCATACCTGACTCCGTTCTGTGCAAATATCCGACTGTCACTGTGTGATCACCTCTTATTGTTAGGTTTCTTTCAATTACATGAATTTGTCAAAGTATTCAAATTCTTTGCATACCAATGTCACTTAGCACGCTTATAAACCTGTTATCAACTGTAAAAAAGTTGAATACAGTGGAATAGTCAAAAACATTACATTTGTCAAATTGAATATTTAGCGACAGGCGAATATTTGTATAGAGGGGGGGGGGGAGGTATGCCAATAGTACTTGGTTGTGGCGATTGAAGAACACAATAGCTGTCATTCGATTGAATGCAATGGCAATATTCATTATCTCGTGGGCAACAATAAAGTAAAAAGTAGCACTGAAATTCTTGAATTAACATATTCGTATTAAAAAAAAACTTTTTCATTAACTGAATACTGCTCGTTCACTTAATCCAAAGAATGATACACCAAGCATAGAGTAAAAAGCTAGTACTTTCCGGCGTCCGCCCCTAAGGTTTCAGTGAAAAATGGGTATACCCCTATCTAAACTCTCTTTTCTACTAATAGATGCAATGTAAAAGACCCGAAAATGTTGGAAACCCGTCATGAAATTTGCTCCGTAGGTACACCCCCTCCGATTTTTGACTACTTATTCGCCCTACCTTTTTATTCTATGACACCAACAATAAAATATGCTCAGAATGCAATGCCTCATGTAAGCCTTAATAGTGATGTAGTGTGTTTGAAACACTCATATTCTTCAATTTTAAAGGAGGCCGGAAACTGTTGTTTTGTGTTAGCAGAATTGCGTGTATAAGCGACCCGCAACTTTTGTGATGGGGCAACTATATAAAGAAATGATGGCCTTTGCCTCCGAGGATTCACGGGTTCCGACCACCTTTAAGTGCTTCGTAATCCAATTGAAAAAGTGAATGACATAAACACACTCTAGCGACAAAGAACGTTTAAGACACTCAAAATTGGAAGTTTATTATTCTGTGCGTTTAAACGTACGCGTAAAAAACGTGCGCAATGCGATAATTATCCGGGTTGGCGAGAACTCTGTTTACCATCGGCGTCATGTCAATGCGGTTGAGTGTTAACGCGGTTTGCATCAATAAGTCCTGAAACTGGACTTTAAGATTTTGTATCTAGACTTTTCAGACTAGTTAGTTCTACTAGTAAGTTCTTAGTTAGTTCACCACTAGTTAAAGGAGGACGGAAACCGTCATTTCATTTACAAAAAATGTGTTCATAACAAGTGTTTTATTGACCCGCCACTTTTGTGTTCAGGGAACACACATACATAAGACAGAAGATCTGTATGCTCAATAACACTAGTTTTTTGTTGCTTTATAGTAACAAAGCATACCACAATTGCCATTATGACAATGAGCCGATAAAAGGCAGAAGTAAATATTTTCCTGTTCCGCAGAATGACGCAAACTTCCACCACATACAGAATGAGTAGAGGAGGCACATAGATACAGTATGCAATGAACATATAATCGAAGACCGTAAGATCCATTAGAAGGAGAAGGCATCAATATCAAGACATCTTATTGTCATGCACAAATTTGAGAACCTTAAAAACCTATTTATGTAGTAATACTTAGAATACCTTGCAAGTATAATGATGGTCCTCTAGCTTGCATGCAATGAACAGACAATCGAATACCGAGAGATCCATCAGAAACAGAAGGAATCAGTATCAAGGCATCTTATTGTTATGTATGAATTTGAGGACCTTGGAAGCTTAGTTACGTAGAAATGCTTATTGTTGAAATACCTTGAAGCTCAGTGCACCAATAAGCACAGTAAGAATATAAGGAAGAATGAGAAAAATGGCTATTGCTAATTGGAAGCATAAAATGACCAGACTATTGAAAAATACCACCTTTCTTTAAGAAGGCTATTATGTCGCATTCAATTCTACGCAATAATTCAATCCAAAACACGGACAAATATGCTTTGTTGGCTGTGTTTTGTTGGCTGTTCAGAGATTGGAAGCACATATGAGAGTACAATGGCATACTGAAGCTGTACGTTTACAACGCAAAGTAAACATTATTGTACTGCTGTTATCTTACATGTATGTTTCAAGAGGTTGTAATACAATACCTTGACGCCTCAAACTTCTTATAGTGTTCTTGGCACATCACATGTACATTTTACACTTGTACATTTTCTTATCAGTAACCCCCGTCGAGGAACCCGTCTGATTACGGGAGAAGCTTTACCTTTTACTATTAGTGAGCCAATGACGTAGTGTTCAGTGATGCATGGCCAAGCAACGGGTGAGATAACAACACCATGCTAAATACGATGACTTTCCACCCACGGCACAAAAGCCTTGAGGAATTCCTTATCAATGATCTACCCCAAGTCCCCAAATGTCAGCGTTCTCGCTACACATCTGAACGTTCACGCTACTGATGCACAACATATTTCCATTCCTAAGAAATTTTTGCTAATATAAAATACTTTACTATACTTTACAAGTTTGAGGTTTGTACATAATTCGGTCATTTAGTAATTTTTATAGCTAGGCAAACTGTCCTTGTATATGCTCAAACCACTGTACAGCATTTTTAAACTATGAAGTGGGCTCCGAGATAGTCAGTTTAAAGTTTGTATATTGTTTTTGTTCTTCCTTTGAATTACTTTGTACCTATATGCAGTGATCATGAAATGTTGTGACTTACTGTTTTTTGCAGGCCAAGGAAATCGAGCAAGGTGATCACGTCGTGACAATGACAATGACAATTCTAATGTTCACGGGTCCAAGGGCATCATTCTAGCCAATGCTTATGCTTTCGGTATATATACTGACAAAAGCCCTATTGTCGTTGATTGCACTTGGGAATCCATGTCGCTCCAAAGATGGAGTTACGGTAGCTTTTTCGCTTTCGTTTTGGGACTATTGCCAGGTAAGGTTCTACTCATTGTCAGTTGTCAGTGTTATCATTGTCATTGTCAAAACCAGTGTTTCTTTCCATATTTTAATGAGACAGATTAGAGCTCAGTAGACCTTTCAAAACTAAGGGTCGCCGTTCCGAGGTACCCAATTGGTAATGGGTACTTTCGGGAAAACCTTACTTTAAGATCACTTCAAAGCACCTAACAATAAGATATTGCATAAACAAGCCTTTGAGTGGTTTAAACACTCACGTACTATGTATTATATTATGGCATGTTTCTCTAACTAGACAGAAATGTTTTAAGTTTTTAATATATTCTAAATTTAATATTATATATTCAGTGGTGCTCTCGGTGGACTGCCCGATCGGCTATGTGAACGTGTACGGTGAGAAATGCATCAAGTTCCGGACCGAACTGGCAACGTATTACGAGGCCAAAGCGGCCTGTGAGACAACTGGAGATACACTCGTCTCCATTCACTCTGCCGAGGTACTCAGAGAGAAAAAAACGCTTAAAAAAGGCTCAAATTTTGTGAGTGTTTTCTGGGTGTTAGACAGATCACATGGAAGATTTCTCAAACACCCCTTCACATAAGTTCTCTTGTACACGTTATCCCGCAAACACAAAGCATCGTTTTCGTAGATCCTTTAAGGGAAACGCGAAACCGTTATTTTGTTATATCAAAAAATGTGAGTATAACAGACCCGCAACTTCTGTGAGCGGGGCAAATACATTAGGAAACAACCGATTTTTGCCTCGAAGAATTCACGGTTTCCGATTCACTGTAAAGATGTGCAGGGGCACATCTATCGACGGTCTTATTGTTAGTATATTCAAGCCACCGATGATCAAACTACATGCTCATACGGTGTTCTCAGGAAGACAAAGCTATCGTGGATCACCTACCTCAAGACAATTTCTTATACATTGGGCTAAAATGTGATCCGAAAACGAGCCAATTTTCATGGGAAGATGGCACAGCATACGACTACCAGCGTACAGAGTGTGAGTGGAGGACGTTGAAGTTATTACTGCGACAAAACGTATTGTCACGTTTTTCCGTTGTTTGACCAAATGACGAACTGTGTTCACCTTTCTAGGGTGTCTAAAAATAAAAAGCTTTTGATATTATATTAATTTTTTCCGCTTCACGAGCAAGAAAATTGGAATACTGAGTTGGGTTTGTCAATAGCACAATGGAAGTTGTCGGGATAATATGGAGTCTCTTCCAGAGCACGCCTTTTTTGTGGTCAAGGGAGGAGTAAGCTCATTTTTAAAGAAGAGTTTAGAAAGTAACATTTATCACGAATAACACACCTCTTTGTATCGCATTTCAAGATTACCATTGTATTGTGATGATGTCGGCAAAAACGAAACACATTACGTCGTCTCGTATGGAATGACCAATGAATGGATAGTGGACTATGAATTTCCCGGCTGTCACTTTATATGTGAACTCGGCAACGGTACGTTGTTTTAACAATAAGTGTTCTAATTACTATTCTTATTATTATCTTACTATTCTTCTTTTTTTCTCTGACAATGAATATGTACTATTGGAATATGCAATTCCGTTCTGTACAAATATCCGACTGTCGCGGTATAGTCAATGTATAAACCTATTCAGTTTTTCACCGGTTAATGCAGGTTTACAAGGCTTTGAAACGATATAGAGTTGCAGAAAATTTGCAAATTTGTGTAATTGGGAAAAGCCCTTACAATAAGATTTCATCATACGACGACAGTCGGATGTTTGTACAAAACGGAGCCAAGTATGCCAATAGTATGCGTCGCTCGCCATATTTAGACGGCAGCGACGGTCACTGCGACGTGGACTACGAATACGTCGAGAGCGGAGCGCACTCCATCTGTGTCAAGGCACACCGAACTGCAACATCGTGGGAAGAGGCGCAGAAACAGTGCGAACACGAAGGAGCCGTACTACCTTCAATTCACAATGCAGAGGTGAGCGTAGTAAGATTACGTTACAACATCTATCATACATTGTTTTCTATAGGATGATAACGAACTTACAATTAGAGACCCGTTGCGGAATTAAACAGCATATGATTTTACCCAGTGAAAAATTTGCCTCAACTTTTGAGTGTTTTAAACACGCAAGCACAATTCATGCTTAGATGAGGCTTACGTTTCTCTGAGTACACCCTTGCCAACTGTCCGGCGATAGAGTACTCTTAATTGGAGATATCACGAGGCTTGTAACTTTTATTTCAAGGCTTATTTCAAGACATTTATTTTGCATGATAACAGATAAACGCGTATCTTCGACGATCCTCGCTTTCGAACGGATTCCTGAATGGAATCTTCATCGGACTCAAGATCGCCAATAACACGCCAGCATGGGTGGACAACTCCGCCTT
>JACMIJ010001095.1:0-13815 GCA_014805365.1 Koerneria luziae
AACCACAAACATAATAATAGCATTTAGATTGCATAAAACAATAAAATAATGCGAAAACTTTCCAATTCCCATGGTGTTTCGGTGCGGGTTTGGCCAAATTGCTAAATGTCGCCGTAGTGGTGCCATGACACACTAAGCGGTTACTGTAGTTTGCTTGTCCGCGCTTGAGTGCACAAATTGCGCGCTATTTCTCCCTGTGGAAATATATACAATTAGGCGAAAAGAAGCTCGAAAATGTCATCCTATTGTTAGTTGTAGAGGTTCCGTTCGCTATGTTACTCATACTCATAAATACACATGAAGCGACATAAGAATGGAGATAGTAATTAGGCACAGAAGCAAAGTGTACCTTATAATTACAAACGCATCATAGTGCAGCACAAATGTTCTATAGCGGACCAGTGACCTATTTCGTTTATTTTTTTTCTAATTACACGTGTTTCTAAAATTACTAATTGTAAGTTCGCCGATCTATAGTAGCTATAATTAGATTCTGTCTCCCTGAAATTTGTTTCAATAGGAACATATTCAAAGGTGGAAAATGGTATATCGTTTAAACTGTACAATTTTGTATTGGGCACATTTAGACACAGTATTTGTCACAAGTTCCTATCTCTGATTCCTTACAGGTACACTATTAGCTGGCATACTTGTAGTGAATAAGTATTCAAATGCACTAGAGTAGAAGCGAATGAGGTATCATCATATTATATTATGGAAAACGAGAAATAGTAACAAGAACACATATGCAGAATAGAACCGGCGGACTGAGACAAATTCGATTCTAGTAAAAGCCGTGAGTCCGTCGACATTTGGCGTCTGAAATAGGTTCCTCCTTTTCTTTAATAAAAAAAATAATCTTAAAGGGATTTTAATAACAGAATAAAGCATTCATTTCCTATGAAAATGTGGTGATTGAACGTTAATGGCAAACAACATAAGGAATAAAAACAGGAAAAATCATAAAGTGGAACGTAGCGATAATAACATAAGAATAGTTGTAGTGGCGAATAAAAACGGGATTGCACGATACGCGAACAGATATAACATTATCATTGTGTTGAAGCATAAACATAATAACTCAAGCTCGTTGTCAGTTATCGATGCTTTTGTACCTAATAAATTTTGCCAATTCATAATCTTATTATTAGCTAAAGTATTTTGAAAAGTGTAATAGAAGGAAGTTTTTTAAAAAAAATGCTAACCATGAGGCCTTGCGGACTATAAAAACACAATGCTTGTCAAGAAAGATAACAAACACAAACAGGGATTAGTCTAATAAGCAATATTGTTTGAGTTGACTCAAACAATAATCAACTGATTCCTATCGCTTTCATTCTGGCCCTTTTCTGG
This sequence comes from Koerneria luziae, assembly GCA_014805365.1. NCBI lineage: Eukaryota > Metazoa > Nematoda > Chromadorea > Rhabditida > Neodiplogasteridae > Koerneria > Koerneria luziae. Next base: position 1,354 of record JACMIJ010001095.1, read on the forward strand.
CAGGCAAAATGCTTTGAAACGGGATAAAACTTTGCTTTATCTGAAGATCAAAAAGTATGCTACCTTCACTAATCTACGGAACTGCGTTCATTGTGTTCAGAGCGTGCACTCACATGCACGATATGCTGCGAGTTGGCATGCAGCTTGGTTAGTGGGGGCCATGAGCGATGCTGCATTCCGGCTAGATCCTACTCGTATGCGTCTCCTCATCATCGCTCTCAGCTTCCGTCGTGCTGTGCCGGCTGAACGCCTTTTGGCTATCGTCTTCCTCGACCACCACGTGCAGTTCGCCTGTTGGTGCGCCATTCTGCAATTTTTGCACATTAAGATGAAAATATTAATGTTAAGTTTATTACTATAAGTGCTAAAGTAAATAAAGAGAAGATAGTATTATATGTTATGAAGTATAGCTACTCATAGATGCGTGTTCTTCATTGTGCGATGGAGAGAATATTGACTGGTCTTACAATTAGAGTCAGGCGTTGTTCTTATTTTACTCGTCCTTATTGATCACGATAAGTTCCACTAAGCGGTGGTTAAATTATTATAATTGCAAACTTGTTCTTGAAGGAACAACTCAATTCCGTTTGCATTATAATTACAAAGGTTCGAATAAAGAACTAACTAATAAATATTACTATGCCTGCATAACTTATTGTAAGATGGTTTCATAGTAATAACTAATCACACAACCTCTTTAAAAAAATAAAACTTACATTAATGTTGGTTTGTTTTGCTTGTTTATCATACTTTGTATGACCATCCTGTTAAACCCGGACCCCGTGACAATAGTTCAGTGCTTATTCTTACACTACTACTCACCCTTATTATTCACGAGTAGTTCCACTACCCGGTTTTCGTTAAAGCTTGATTACACTGATGCGTAGTTCTTGTAGTATGCTTGCGCTAGTACGAAAAAGGAGCGTCAGTTGAAATGATGGCTACGACAAGTATGATTAATCTTATTGTTATAGTTATGTTAGGGAACTGTAATATGCACGCTACGGGAAATGACGCATTTTTTCTCTGTTTCATGGAAAGATTCTATCAATTTCGTGGTTTGTTCCACATTGCCACATTGTACGTGCATGTAGTCCCGAAAAAACAAACCGAAGTAAGCATGCACAGCAAAGAAGCCCTTGATGAGCCACCCCATATATCATCCTCCCTATAATCCACTCTTTTCATATCCACTTTAGAATCGCGCAAACCACTGACGTACATGTGAGGCGTGGGAGTTTTGCCGCACTGTTCCAGTCTGTCGTTCCGAACCGCGACGAGAACGCGCCGCAGCTGAACCGCGGGATCCGCGGCTTTCTTTCTTGAACTCTTCGTTCTCCATCTTATGGTCGTCAACAGAATCTTAAGTGATGCGAATGAGGATGATAATTGCACAACACTTTATAGTCAAAACTCATCTTAGATAAAAACAACGTGTTTTTTAACCTTTTTCCTGACCTTTCCTCCATTAGTAATGTTATTTTTGAGCTAAAGGTAAGATCAAACGGCTTTTGACTAATTGAATGCATTTCAATAGATCAAGAGCAATTCTGTTCTTTACTTCTTCTTTCGTGACGAAACCCCGGTGTAGCTGTTTTTCGTATCATTAAAAAACTGCCTCCCGCATAAAACGCGTTTCCTTCTGAAGTGTGATGCCAATGAAGATACGTCATGTTTTTTTTCCGACTAGCTGTGACCGTATCTCAAGCCTTGATTCACAAATTAGCAGAAAGAGAAAAACATAGGACTTTGGCTCGGCTAACATTCCCTATTCAAACGTATTATTCGCTAAGCTTGAATGGCTACGCTCTTCTCTGTTCCGAATTATTATAAGAATTGAGGAATACGTAAGAGAATCCAGTGTGATGCTCAATGAAGTGTCTGCGATGTTTTCGAGACGTTCAAGATCATGAAATATTCAAGTGAGCATGAAGCAGTTACAAATGAATGTGGGGAAAATGCGATAAAAAACATGTTGAGACTACGTCGATCCTGGTTACCAGATTCAGGGAGCAAAGAATTACTAGACAATTGGTTACAACTTGCTTTTCTTTGACCAAATTATTATTATTACACATTTGAAACACAACTCTTAATACCTAACAATAAGACCTACACTTTTGACAGGAGCAAAACACTTTGGACATCTCTCCTTCTCTCCATGCAATGTTTCTGCAGTGACACGCATCCTGGTCCGATGTTCAATTTCATTTGGACTTTAGTTTATCCAAATAGGACATTTTAGATCAGGGGGTGTTGTATCCTACGCAAGAGACCAAACGATAGATCAGATCTACATACATATATATGAGTCAAAGCCACTCAGGCAAGCAATATTTCGCTGATTTCGTGTGGGCCAATCATATAACCACATCAATTAGTGTAAAACGTACGAACATGGTAATCACCATCAAGATCGCGAGTACATATATCAAACCACCAAAAACGGTGTAATATTATTGAGATATCTGACTCCGTTCTGTCGAAATATCAGACCGTCGTTATTTAAAATTTTTTTAAAGATATTCAATTTCCTATAGTTCATAGCAGGTTAACAAACTTCTGATGGCACAGGTTGGCGAAAAAATTGAATACTTTGTCAAATTTGTGTAATTGAAAGAAACCTAACAATAAAATTCGATTATACAGAGACAATCGTCAACTATTTGTATGAGCAAGGTATGCCAATAATACTTGTGATCAGAACTTACACGCAACTACTGTACGAGTTGTTCTCTACACCGCTGGTTATGTTCTAGAGATGGATATCTTATCGTCAGAGATTTCAGTACACGAAAACTTGAAAACTTTTTGTGTTCGCAACTGTGCCTGTGTTGTGATGTTTCATGCAAGGAACAAATATATAATACTGATAAACGCAGCGTTATTCAGATATTATAGAAATTCCAACTTTGGATCTTTATACTCATCACAGCCTAGGTCACAGGCATCCAGCATGTGTAAAGGATCACAACCTCAGCCAAAACAACGATTTCCGAACATGAGATGCAGCCTAGGCTGTGATGTCTTTTGACACCAGAGTTACTGGTGAATAATCTACGTACCCTCGGGGAAGACGCTTCCCCGTATCCTGGACATCCGTCGATTGAAGCTGCCCTGGAGGTCCTTGAATATGGAGAGAGATCGACTCATCTTGCGGTCCGGAATGAAGTCCTCCTCACTACGTGGTACCATCACAACTGACGAGTCTTTACGAATTCTAAAAACAGCAAAATGTTGTAAATTGTCGTTTATGTTGATAACAAGTTAAGCTTTATTTTATTATACAATTGAAAGTTGTTGTTATCATGGTAATTTACTTACATACATCACTAATGACCTTTGCGAACCTTTTTTATAATAAAATAAGAACTGAGTAATCCCACTTCTTCTGCTCACTAGAAGTTAAGCCTACTGTAAATTACAGATTTGGTGGTACTTGCTGTGTTACGATAACTATGGAAGCAATAGCAAACTACAATCGCACTCTCGGTTAGTGAACTCTTTGATCAGCGAACTTTTTGCTCAATAAACTCCGGATCCGCGAACTCTTCGATCAACTGACTCACTTCATATTCACAGCGGATCCGATCATCGGATTGTGTTCGGTATTTGCGGTTTCTTCGGAATAGAAGGACTGGACAACGTTGTCCTTCCAAAACGGATCCTTGATTAACGGGACTCCCTCGCGATCCTCCACGATCATGTAGCCGACCTATAAAGGTAAAAAATCTCATAGAATTTAAATTCGCAATCTTATTGTTAGCAATACAATTGAATGAAAATGATGCTTCTTTGTAATTCGACACATTTTTTGCCCAACTATAATATACCCTTACGGATGTGCAAAATAAATCGTCAATTGGAGTACAGGAAATATAGACATGGAAATCTGTTACGAGAAACATAAACAGCGCACGTTCTATCTATTATATAAGGAATCTTGCCATCAGATTTGATAAGGTCTCCAGCTGTTTTTGTGAAAGCTTTATGTCATGTTTACATCACAATGGCATAAAACTTTCACAAAGGCAGCTTGTATTGCTAATAATGAGATTATACGACAAAAGCAATGGAAGCGTTCAATCTTAAAACTAACAACATGATTGTTTTCTTGAACCATACATTCATAATGAGTTTCCTTCACAACCAAGTCGACAGTGGCGGAAACTTTCTAACAAATAGTTGCCGAATATCTAATAGTAAAACACGATATTTGCAAACGTTCACTAATAATCATAACATCTTTTCCCAGTACATAAGTATTCTAGTATAATGCACAAAACTTCCTGTTCACCTCAAGATTCCTGTCGAGCAGCCAGTTGATCTCGAAGTCATCGTCGTCCCCTCCGAATGGATTCAACAGAGACTCGGCCACCTTCAGCCAGCCAATGTAAAAGACGAATTGGCATGTGGACATTATCGGGAAGTAGAGATTGATCTGAAATAGGTGGCTAAGCCAAAAAACCTTCTTGCTATTGACATATTTCATTCCGTTCTGCACAAAATAAAAACACGTGATACCGCTCTCTTTGTTAAGCGGCAATAGAAATGTCATGGTACAGCGCGGTTAACAATAGCTAGAACAAAGAAATTAGCATAACATGCAATGCCGTTTTGAACATACGTGAAAAACGGAACAAAATAGAAGCAGAATGTGCTACATGTGTGCAGTTGATGAACTGTAGCACAAATCAACACATACCGGGTCCAAGTAATCATCCTTGTTGGCACGCAGAAGATTCTGACGGCCAAGCAGAGCGATAACGAAGTACAATCTGCAAAGAGACAAAGCACATATGTAACAGCTTTTCATGCTTGCCGGTCTAATATACCTCCTTTGCATACAAACACAAAGGAAAATGGACAAAGGAATATGCAAATTTTAGAACGGTGGTCTACGGGCGGCTTCAAAATGCATAATTGTGCTCATTGTGATGAATGCACAAGGATCTCATTTTATTTTTACTTATTGTAAGATATGCTTACCGCACGCTGATCGCCACCACTTGTGCGTATACCAGAGGCACCGGCACCCAATCGTATCCGAGTAGAGTTCCCAGGTTTCCACGGAAATCCAGGACCCTCTGAAATCATCGAACAATAAACTTCCACGCTACTTCAATATTACTTAGATGTGAACTTGAGGCAGTAAGCCTGTGGCATATAAAGAGTACTTGGTATAAATGTGAAGCACACAAGTTGTTGTGGTTTGTATGCAATCTTATTGTTAGAATACACCACAGCGTTTGAGGCTATTCCTAGATCGCCGATTTAAAATTTGAATATTTCTTTGTTCGTTCTTTAAATTACTTTTGTGTTTGTATACAAATGAGGTACATAAGACCGGTGATCATGGAACGCTGTGTCGCTACCGTATTCCAATACACAACAGTGATTTACTACAAACTGAACTGGTTCTACGCATTTTTCATGTGCCGTGCCAAAAGGTCATGGCATCCTTTTTAGGTACCGAACCATGATGTTCGTCAAAGATAACACCTTGCAAAGAAGAATGAAGATCAATGATTACATTTTGTATAAGAACAAAGATCACATTTGCATAAGATCAAAAGATCACATTTTGCATATCCTGCAGTGATTGTGGCGACTGTATGCGTCCCTCGCGATACGCCCTTCGCAGATTGTTCATCACCCATGAGATCGGCACCCAGTATTGCGGGAAGTGCGAATTCTGATCATTGAAGGTTTTCAGTTCATCATCGGTTATGTATCCTAAAAGTAAAGTAAAGTTCTCCCGAATCAAGGCTCATTCGCCTGCGGGGTGTCCCGAGGAGGCCGGGACACGTATCCTAAAGGGCTTAATAACAAAACGTGGCTACAAACAGAAGGTTCCACTTATTGTTAGTGGCATTGGATCATTGGGCTTTCCTTTTTGATGGTAGGCTTTATATTGTCGGGCAACCTTAGGTAGGATTCGATAACCCTGATAGATAGTCAGCTGTTTTCTTTTTTCAATTAAGCTTTGTATAACATGAACATTGGGAACCTGCAGTGACACACGTCTCCAGGGTCGGAAAACGCTCTCGAATGCACACGCTGATATCGCGATAGACGAGCACCTGAAGTGCTTTCTGATCATGAACATCACGTATATCATACATAACATGACGCGATGTGTGCGAAGCCCGTCCTGCATGCTCCACCATTGAGCGACTATTTCATAATTAATAACTATTCATAAAAAAAGATGAAACGCATGACACTGTAGAAATAAGGCCAAAAAGGGATAATGAGGATAAATCGAAATGGATATATTTCTAACCTGATAAAACAGTAAATGCCGAACGATGTTCCTCCGCAACAGACGACTTTGGTCATCCTCACCGTGAATATGATTTGATATGTACAGAGCGGGTCTGAAAAAAAACTTTTGAAATTTTACAATTTTTGCTTAAAGAAGGAGTGAACGCACTTTTTTCTTACTATGCCCGAGTCTTATGTTTGGTGTGAAACAAGAATAAAGAGGGCATAGTTACATGCTATTTTTTGACGATTTTCTGTCTTTCAAGCCTCACAAAGTACTCAATTGGCATTTATAACACTAAACAAGCTACAGAAGTGTCAACCACACTTTGACCAAGCTATGGTTAACGGGGACATAGTACTTTAAAAAGTGAGTTTACACCTTCTTTAAATCAGGTGTAAAATGCAAACTCTTATGCTGGGATAGTGCATTTTCCGCCGGTCTCATTGTCAAATTTGTATATCTTGTTGCGATAGAGGACAAACATTTTGCTATTATACATAAATTAGGAACTGTAAATCAACGGAATCAACATGCTGTGTACTGCTGGAAATCATACCGCTCATTGGTTATCTACAGTTAGCAAATAAATGTTTACTAATCCGCTAACAATAAGATCACAAGTGTTTGCTAACAATAAGGCAAGAACGAAGATTGAAACTTGCAAATCGATCCAGCCAATGTTATCGAACATGTTCCACCATCTCGTGGCGACCATCGTTACGAAAAAGCCGAGCAAAAAAGTGACCGGCAGAAAGTCTTCGTACTTGCGAAAGAATTGGCAGAGTTGCTCGAAGGTACTGTAAGAAATACCGTTTTTTGGCGGGAAAATAAGATCACAAATCGTATGAACTCATGAAAACTGGTATAATAACTTGCAGATAACAAAGAAACAAAAAAATGAATAGTTTGGTTTGTGCTCAATGACGCATTTCCTCAACTAAGCGTTCGAGAAGCAAAAGAAAACCGTTGCGTTTGGTAAAAGTTATTGTTAGTTTTGTGCAGCGACATAGGTTGTTTTACTTTACAATTAGTGCGATTCACTTGCTAATGCAGATATCGTAAAATCTCTTCTCTTATTAACCTATTCTACCACATCCTTCAATCTCTAAATCCTCACAGATTTGCCTGGCGACAGAAGCCATTGCACCAGGAACTCACGACGGAGCTCTCCCTCCAAGACAAGAAAGAGCACTTTACGGTGCACTGGATAAGCTTTTCTTAGAAAACAATTAGTATCAAAACTGAAAGTACTGACTGTTGTTGGGCTTCCGTGAGTAGATGGTAGTAGACCAGGGCGAGAACTGCATACGCGCCCAACCATATGAATAATTCGATGTAGACCGCCTGAAGGGATCCAACGAACTATTGAACAACCTCACGTTAAGACAAAGAATCTTCCGAAGGATTAAAATTTGTATATTATGATACATTGACTTTTAACTTATAAGGTGCAATACCTTCAGTACCATATGCTAGTAAGGTACTGTAAGTAGAATCAATAAGCAGAAGTATCTTTTATACATTTTCCATGGGAAAAATTCAAGCATAAACACAAATGTGCCTATAAATAGTTACCTTCCAAATACTTCCTCTCCATCGAAAGAGAATCTTGCTCAACATGGACATCCCGGCATTCGCCACATCGAATGTGTACGATATCGTCATCTCTGTCAACTAGCTTCCTACTGTCCTGGAACCGTTTCTTACTCATCACACATAAAATTAATACTCATTGTCAGCGACACAGTGTTTCATGGTCGCCGATATAGTTACTTCATTTGCATATTTAGACAAAAAATATTGAAAAGAACAAAGGTGATATAGGCATGTAAGGACCGGCACAAAACACATGGTCGGAACGCTGTGAGAGAAAATATTCAATATACTTCTAATTGTAAGTTACTTATCCGTCTATCCGACATATATGTACTTCATATGTAGCCTAACTTTATGCTTTAATGTAAGATAACAAGTAATCAAGAAAAATTGTTAAAGGATTGACAAATACGCGTTTCTGACAACACTGTTGACAGAATCAATGGCCAGCACTGTCACGTCACAGCTGTTAATGTGCACGATGCAACAAATACACAACAAAATGTTGCAGAGTTGTATACAAAAGCGTAAAATACTAGAAACCTCGTAAATGTTAAAAACGTAATGGACCTAACAATAAGCAACGTCCTATCAGCAACATCGTTATGTGTTAGACTGCTGTGAAGCTCACAATTAGCAATAGTAGTCATTTCCAACATAGTAGCCATTCTTAATACAAATAGAAGTCATTTATAACACAGCAGCCATTTATGATATAGTAGACAGTTCTGGCATAGCAATGATAACATAAACATGCACGGGTGGACAGTCCGAACATGGCAAGCACATTGCTTATGCGGGCATAATCCTTGTCCGGCGGTTGTATGCTAATGATATACGTGCCTGTTTTGGACTAATGTCATTGCAAGTGCAACAACAACCTTCAAATATAGTATCTTGTATATAAATTGTGGCGGAACTATAAACGATAAATCATCTCAAGATTGGTCAAACAAAAATTGCACAAATGTAAACGACACGATAATGTTTGGAAACAATCGCTGATTCAGTTCTTCAGATGGTTCATAATATGTACAGACTGCAAAATTTTTGCTGTACATCAAAAAAGTGATTCTTTGAACAATCTAATCTTATTGTTAGAAGTATCAAAATCAGCTTATTGCTGTACCGAACGGTACATGCTTACAATTAGGGAAACAGCGAAAAACACGCCATATTTTCCTTTTGACAATATGATAACACAGAACTTGTGACAAACAAACGAGAGTAGATCAAACCAGAAGTAGCTCTTCTTATCAGAAAGAGCTCTTGCATACTGTTTTATAACAATTGTAAGAGCACAACAATATCAATTCAAAGTACGATCACCTAGGTCTCAAAAACATGCCCGAGCCTTGTCAATGATGACACGTTGAGCCATGATGCCATTTGGTTCGCCCCTCAAAACGGGCCAATAATCATGCATTTACGATTATGATGAAAGTGTGTGTGATACGTGTGAGGCTGTCACTGTATCGGCACGCCAAACAATGCATCATAACGGTATTCCAGAGATCACCCGGATGGGAATACCCGCAGGCGTGGATCGGGTCGAGACACAATACGCGAACCGCGATACGATCAATGTTGATGTCATTGGAGTTCTTATCCATCCGTCTGCTTTCTAAACTCTTTTAGAACCCAAAAAATTCAAACAGACATCGTGTTTCTGTCTATGACAATGAACTCATGAAATGGAACTGTATAAAGTTTCTCCTGTGAATAATAAAGTCCTAATTGTAAGGTTAGGAAATTCTTTCTCTCTGCATTAATGCTCTTTATGTTGTATATTACAATGAAATTTAAGTTAATAGTATAACTTGAAGACATTATAACAATGAGAATCCTTCAAGACAATGAGAGAGCAGTTGGCTGCACGTGAAGGATGTTGGCTCGAAGAAGAAATTGGCTGGCTAACCAACACATTATAAACGATTGTAGAGGCGAATTCCCATTGCGTGTAACTTCTGTATTATTTGGCAGGCGTGAGAAAATTCACACCAAAATAGGCAGGACGGGGGAAGCAGGAACATCTCTGCTTCTAAAAAAGCATAAAAGCTTGATTTTTATTACAATTACAGGTCAAAACGCTTCACAGACGCTAACATAGTAACTTCATTTACATATTCAGACAAAGAAATAATAAAAAAAATGGTATAGGCAACTCTGGACTGGAGTGAAAACAAGAGATTCAAAATACTGTGAGGCTTACACAACAGCACATAGACAACATCAATTGTTGGTTCAAGTATAAAAGTGCGATATTCTATACACAGCAAACTCGCGAAACCCGCTTATTGTAACTGTAAGCGAGGTGGCAAAAAGGAGGCGAGAAATGGCCGAAACTTGTGAGATCTGACGACAAGATATGCAGAGGTTGAGGAGGAGGAAGGACAGAGCAGAGCTGAAGAAGACCGAAATCAGATATGTTCACATTTGTGCTTTGGCGCCAATACAGAGGTACATAATAATGAAATATACGTAATGGCCAATACATACATAATAACAATACACATAATAAACAACTGCATAAAAATTATGAAATTCGTTTAAATTTGTAGGAACACCAGCATTTCACATGGTTTGCCGTGAAACGTACAAAGTAATTGAGGTATATCATGGTGAGTTTTGAGAATATATACAAAAATGTCTAATATGTAAAAAGTAAAGTAAAGTTCTCCCGAATCAAGGCCTATTCGCCTGCGGGGGTTGGGACACGTCTAATATGTATAGCCATCAGTTAGTATTACGTTCCATTTCCACTATATATGGTAAAGCGCCCGTCCAAAATAGTTAGCTCATTTCAGTACACCTTCAAATGGAAAGCCAAGTAGAGGCATCGCAACGTCCTCAATATGTCCTCACAATGTTTGTGGGTTGAAGACGAGACATTTCCCCTTTCCTGTCGCTGACACTTCATTGTCAGTTGCCGGGTAATGTATGGTAATGCGTGTTATGAACAACAACTATTTGTGCTCTTTAGAAAACATTCCGGATAGAATGGGGTCTAAATATTGACATAATCTTACAATTAGTATATGTATGTTGTACTCAATGTAACCGACCCGGCTCCCTCATTTCCCGCCCCGCAAGCTATACGGCCGTGAATCGGGAAGACTTAGCTTTACTTATACTCAATATGTGTTACGACAAAGGATTACTATTACGTGCAAAGTGAAGCACAATACCGATTACCGTTATTTGGCTGTTCTTCCTTCACAGACTTTGTGCTCTTACAATTAGAAAGATGCACAGCGTATCCCAGCTTTCGAAACATGTATGTAGTTATTTCATTTGCATGTTTTTGACAAAGGGATATTCAACACAACAAAAGGTGACAATTGTCATTTCCGGTGTGAAAATAATCGATTCAAAGCGTTGTGACAGAAGTTTGCTTGGTTCAGACTGTTGTTGGGCTTCTGTTAGTATATGGTAGTAGACCAGGGAGAGAACGGCATACGCCCTCACCCATGTGAACAACTCGACATAGACCGCCTGAAGGCGTCCAATACAGCATTGGACGAGCTCATGTGTTCTAGCTTCTTTATCTTTATCGCAGAATCGACGTCTTCATGAAAATGACGTGCTGCGGGTGAAGTGGAAGATCCACGTGTATGGTTTTCCTTGGTTGTACAGTTTCCTCTCGACCACTTTCATTCGGTGCTACGCGATGGAGCCACACCACCGGCTTCTACCATCGGATGCCGATCTAATTGGCTGTGTTCTAGCTTACAACTTCAAAACAAAAATTTTCACATATTGATCTACTTTTTACGCTGAATCCATCTAAACATGGATCCTCAAGCACAGATCAGTCACAATCTGTTTCTCGTACAGGAAAACATCACCAAGCTCCCCTCATATTTGGTCAGCCTCCTCTTTCTCGCGTACATGCGATGCTCTCGTGATTTTCAGCCACAAACAATTACTTCTGAACTCGGTTCCCGCATAATTGTAATTGTATTGAGCTTATAAATAAAGTGTATGTAGCTCTAGATTGGTCTTGTCTACGCAATTAGGACAAATTTCGGTTGTCTGGGCTCGTATTTTCGATAATGATCTTTGGTCTAAAGACCTCCGTGGTTGCGTTAGTCTTTGATCTTTTTTCTCCTACGGTTAGTTTAACACGGTATTTTTTTCAAGCTGTTCATTCGCTGCTGATTGAAAATTCGCATATCTATGTTCTCTTCGTAAATTCTTTTTGTGCTTGTATGCCAATGAGGCACACACGTCTTGCGGTTATGGAGTGTTGTGCTAACAATAAGATAATCGCTTCTTCTTTTTCCTTACACGATTCCCGCATTCGCAGGGTCGGTGCCTTCCGCTTAGATAGGACAAGCTCTAGCCTGTCCCCAGTTGACCGCCCTATTTGACTCTTCTACACCATCGACAGTTGCGTGAACACGATCCGCTAACAATAAGATGATCATTGTTTCCCACTAATGTACACCTTACTAGCGTTAGCGAAGCCGATATCAAATCCAGCAATGATGAATCCAATATATAGTTCAAGAAGTGATATTCCTTGTTGCCAGGTACCTCATTTTTAAACCCCCAAGTCCCTTAGACCAACCCTCGTGTTGAGGATGTGTATA
>JACMIJ010001096.1:0-13811 GCA_014805365.1 Koerneria luziae
TCCGGTTCAAAGCACCCCATTCGAATACAAATATAATGCAATTTGAAGTGTGAACAAAGAAATATGCGAATCTTAATCCAATGATCAAGGAATAGCTTCAATACGCTGTGAAATACATATATCCAGGCCAGTTCGCAAAAGCATTCAACATTTAGTTGTTGCTCATATCAACTTCACAAGCTTGTGAAACGGCATTGAGATGCAAAAAAAAATTGAACATCATAGCCAAACTCGTGTTATTTGGAAAACCCCTAACAATAAGTTTTGACTATACACATAGTGACAGTCCGGATATTTGAAAGACCGGACTCGGATATTCCAATAGAGAAGAGATTGTTCCTTACAGAGACTGCAATCGCAGCTTCGTCGAACTCGCCGGTTTGGGCTTTGACGGCCGGCTGCACTTTGCCGAGAAATACTACAACACCACCGAATTCTACTGTCAGGCCAGGTAGTGCAGACTCAGTGCCGAACAGTCCTACCGTTTTCGGTCGTTTACGTGTTGGATTGTTTTGGACGGTTGTTACGGGCATAACTTTATAACTTTATAGCAGAATCGACGTCTTCTTAAAAATGACGTGCTTCGTGCGAAATGGAAGATCCGCTTATATCCTTGGTTTTCCTTGGTAGTACCGTGTCCTTTCGACCACCCGCTGTTCGGTGATACTCGATGGAGCCTCACCACCGGCTTCTACCATCGGATGCCGGTCTAATTGGCAGTGCCCGATCCTTCTTAGCTACTCTTGACGGGCACAGTCGTACAAAAAAAACGGTAGGAATGTTCCGCACCGTGGCATCGTTGCCTCCGTAACAGACCACCGCTTTAGCGTAGCCGGCTCATACTTTCATCCCACCTTTTGAGCAACAAAACGATATTTTACCTCCCTATCCGCAATCTTTCACTACTGCAAATTCTGAGCGCGTGTTACCAGATATCATTCTCTGTTGGAACTATTGCCTAAAGCTTCTCGGTGAAACATAATTGCTACTGGTATCTGCCAGGTAGGCTTGAAAGAAACGTGATAGACACAAATGAGTAAACCAAATGAAGGAAGATCTTTTTTTTTACATTGGTTATGCGCTTTACCACTCGTTTACAATCGCTACTGCCTATTTGGCGCCTCTTTTGAAACTGTCAGTTTTTTTCCGCTACCTCATGTGCATACGATTACAATGGCATCCACTGCATGAATGCAGCAAATATGCAAATTTTATTGTTAGACTGGCAAACGTTACGCTGCATTACTATTTACTATTGCTGCGCTTCCTTCATTTGGTTTACTCCTTTGTGTCCATACATGGACAAGGACGTTCCTGGGAACGTAGGGTCACCCCGCATTTGTTTACTCGTCTGTGTAAAGCACGGCCGCAAGATATGAGTATCACCCCACATTTAACATATTTCTGCATGGGAGGGGGGTCACCCCGCAAAACATTAACGTGCTTGTCCAAGTATGTTTGTGTCTATCACGTTCCTTTCAAGCCTATTTGGCAGATACCAGTTGCAATAATGTTTCACCGAGGAGCTTTAGGCAATAATTCCAACAGAGAATGATATCTGGTAACACGCGCTCAGAATTTGCAGTAGTGAAAGATTGTGCATAGCGGACAAATGGAACAAAAACTGATATGTACGGAACGAAATCATTATACATGGACACGTTCCTATTTTTGGAATACGGGGTGACCCCCCCCCATACAGAAACATGTTATACTACGGGTTGATACTCATATCTTGCAGTCAATTTGCGGGGTGTTTACACAGACAAACAGTCAAATGCGGGGTGTCCCTACGTTCCCAGGAACGTCAGGTAACCAGGTGACAGGTAACCAAATGCGGGGTGACCCTACGTTCCCAGGAACGTCCTTGTCCATGTATGAAAATCAGCGATACCAGTCGTGCATACTTATTGTCAGAGAAAAATAGCCTCAAATATCTTTTTTTTTTCACTTTCACTCGCAACTTTCTCGTAGCTGCAACATTAGTTATTTGGTTGGTGTGATCTGCGCAACAATCCGTCCAATCGTCCCGAAGCTTTACTGTTACTCAGAGAAAGGCAATCCTCAAATGAGCCTGTATACTTGTGCTTGAGTATTTAAAACACTCATTTTCTCCACTTTTAGGTACATATTTCGTAATCATTTGAAGCAAATGAGTGTTAAAAATACTACAGCACCGAAGAGTGTTTAAAACACTCAAAATTTGAGGCTTATTTGAGTACAATACGCTTTTTGGGAATATCTGGCACGTCGACGACTACAATATCACCAAGGACGAGTGGCACATGATCGATGAGGAATTCGTGTATAAAAGTGATGTCGTGGATGTCGAGTGTCGGAAGTTCAACAGCTCCGAACTGATATTCGACTTTCTCTACACGCAATTGGTGACCAAGTAAGACCGGGACATGTGTAAAATCTCACAATTTGCCACTGAGTAAAACAGTACTCCGGTATTTGGAATGGAAAATGAGCAAGTTTTCATATGCCATTAACAATAAGATGCATTTTCAGACCTCATATGCATATGACAACAAAGCCATAACTCCCCGTAACAAAGAAATGTGCAGATTTGACACCGACGGATATAGTCCCAACATGCTATGCTTTAAACATTTTAGGAAGGATCCACAAAGAGTCAAAGTGCCAGAACCAACCATCAAGCCGAACGTCTACGTATTCCTACTGGACTCGATCGCAAGCACGCAGGCCATGCGGTATAACTCTAGCTGATCGTCATGCACTAAAGTGTCACGTTTTTTTCTTTGAAAGCGGAGTGAACTTCTAGTGTATGATGTCAGAAACGGTTACCCTAACACCAGAAATACCCCAATTTTGAGCCTAATTGTTTAAAAAAAACATGTCCTGGTCCTTTCCAGGACTCCCGGCAGGCAAAATGCCTTGAAACGGGGGAATTTTGCTCTGATATATACGTCTGGTCCATTTTGACATATAGCTATTGAAAGCTTGCTCCAGTGAAATTCATTTTAGTCGAAAAGCCTTATGTTCAGTTCGTTGCACAAAACCGTCGACTATCTCGAGACACAATTCGACGCGGTCAATTTTCGCCACCTGAACAAAGTCGGCGAGAACAGCCGGCCGAATGGAGTGGCAATGATGTTCGGTAGGCAAATTTTTTTATTTGTTTTTTTTTCTCTTTTTTTACAAATCGGTTCACCAACGATGTATTGAGTTCGACGAGCGTATGCATGCCTGTTATTATCAGGAAAGATTGTTACGCTAATAGGATCTGCAGGCTATCAGGCCTTGATTCGAGAGAACTTTACTTCACTGAACTGAACAGCGGAGTTTGACGAACTTATGCAATTGTTATCAACATAAAAATGGTGTCACTAATAAGATCTGCAGGCTAGCAATCCTTGATTTGAGAAAACTATGCTTTACTTCGCCTGCATACCTGGACACGGCACGTTCCTGTTTTTGCCCTGTACAGAAACATTTTATAATATGGGGTGATACTCATATATTTCGCGTGATTTGCGAGACAGACAAGTAACCAAATGCGGGGTGAGCCTACGTTCCCTGGAACGTCATTGTCCACGTATGTTCACTTGAATTCGAAGAACTTGTACATCTGGAGCTGTTGAGCTCAATGAACTTTCATTGAACTGACGTTGACAAGAAAGATGGTTGGCGCTAATAGGATTTGTAGGCTGCTCACAGAAAAATAACCCTCAAATTTGAGGGTTTTATTCACTGTTTACTGCTGCAGTGTTATAAGTCCTCATTTTTTTCGAACTGCATGTATATTATCTTATTGTCAGCAAAAAAGAGGACATGAGGGGCAAGCATATTAGACTTACTTGATACTTGAGGATTCTTAACTTGCAGCCTAACAATAAGATCCTCCTATTCTTGGATTGCGAAATACTAGATTTCAGGCTTATTTGAGGGTTCTTTATTTTTCTCTGAATGTCAGATCTTGATTTGAGAGAACTATATGTAATCATACTTCACTTGAGTTCGAAGAACTTGTGCAATTGGAACTGTTGAGTTCGACCAACTTTCACTGAACTGTCGTTGACAGGAAAGATGGTGACGCCATTGAAACGCGGTATCTTCGGGATGCCCGATGTGCCACCGGAGTGGGACGAGCGGAAATACTGCAATCAATACATGGACAACGAAACGTTCGTCATCAAGGAGTTCGAGAAGGTAAATATAATAGTATCTAGTCTAATCTAGTCTAGTCTAGTCTAGTCTAGTCCAGTCTAGTTTGGTCTAGTCTAGTCTAGTCTAGTCTATCTATCTAGTCTACACTTATCCTCTTGAACACCAAAAGGATATGTTATCCCAAGCATTATTATCTTACAATTAGAAAATTCTCCTGCGCTGACAAGGTGTACATATTGTATGTTACACGCTTTGCCAAACGTTGAAAGCTCTTCGCTAGCCTCAATCTCTGCTTAGTGCATTTCAACTTAATATCACAGTCGATTTCTTCTGTACTAATCTGCAATACAGAGTCAAGAATTGTAATAACAACAACAACAACTTTTTCCGGTCTACAGGTGCTAATACGACAACAAAGTCCTCACTCACTGTAACAAAATATATGCCAATATGAGACCGGAAAAAGTTCCACTGCATACTCAACATGATGTGTTTCTGTCAGATTGGCTACAAGACGCTGTTCGCTGAAGATTGGTCAACAGGATTCGTTAATTGGCCGAAATGCATCGGATTCAAGGAGAAACCGGCCACGCATTACATGAGGTACGAGGGTTGTAAACCGTTCTCTGCCAATTCCCTTCCTAATAAAACATCATGCAACTTTCAGCAAGACATTTACAACATTTGTGGTTGTTTACTAATTGTAGGAAAGCAAACCCCCATCACGTTTTCTTACAATCTAAAACGTACTTTCTAAACATTTTTCTCGGAGTCGTCTCTGACGATGGTCTCGCTCCGGGAAGAGGTTAGCCGGTCAGACGCTAGAGACCGAAACCGACTAATCTCACTTACTAACAATAAGTAGCTAAAACTATCTAACATCAGTTATTTTTACTTACTCTAACCTGTATACTAATTAACTTCACATTATTTCTTTAATACATGGACAGGCACGTTCCCGTTTGCTGGGTGACCCCCTTCCCATGAAGAAATATGTTAAATGTGGGGTGATGCTCATACCTTGCGGTCGATTTGCGGGGTGCTTTACATATACGGGATGACCCTACGTTCTCAGGAACGTCCTTGTCCATGTACGCTTCCAGCAAGACATTTGCAATATTTGTGGTTGTTTACTAATTGTAGGAAAGGAAACCAATGTCATTGGCTAGGTCAGGCCAATCAATAGTTCCATCCCACTAAAACATTCCTTCCTCGTACATTCCCGAATATCGCATCGGGAAATGAGTGTCGGCAGCTTTCTGTCCATCGTTCTGTGTTAGGTGAACGGTTGGTCAGGGTAGGCTAGAGAATATGAATTCAGCGCTACGAAGCTACAAACTACAACACACTGTTATTGTTAGTCCATAAACGGTGACATCGTACAATATTATGATATCGTCAATCCGGCTATCGAGGGAAGAAGAAGAGGATCGTGAAATGGGATGATCCCATAAGCGTAAAAAATTACTAAGCACAAATCATAACTTGTTTCTCAAGCTAAATAGTAGCTGTATTTCAGCACGAAACTCAAGTTATGCCAGATTTAGCATCAAATGACGAAATCTATGTCTATCGGTTACTTACCAACAGAAAACATACCAACAGAACATTTTATTTATTTATTTTTTCCCAACTAGCGAGGACAGATATTGTAAGAAATACATTAATATATGATTTCTCGTATTAACATATGTTCCTCCTCTTCCCCTCCCTCACCCCGATTCGCCTGGCGACGGCTTCCAATCGCACCATGAAACTCATCACGCCACTTCGAAACATTCCAAGAACACAAACTACGGTGCACGGATAAACAAATAATAAAATAAAAATAAAAATGAGCTTGCGTGCTTTTGGGATAGCCTTAGGTACGGTAACAACACAATGCGATTGACAACGTTGAGCACGCCAATCATAAACATCACATCTGAACCCAAAAAGCACATTTTCCAGACCGTACCAGCTCTATCAAGATGAAAATCGCAACAACACCGAGAAATTTCAAGGAAAAATCAACTGCTATGAGGATCACTACTTTATCGCCAAATACTACGAACAATTCATCAAAGCATATCCAGGTACTGCTAAAATATCTGTGACCATTAGAACTCTATTCAAACGTCGCCGTGCCACGTTTGTATTATTTTGAAAACAAGATGACCTTTTAGTGTAAGACGGCAGAAACGGGATGCCTATTGAAAATTTAGGCTCGTAAACGGGGTGTTTCCAATGTTAAGGTATCTCAAAACGGGTGCTCCGGCGTTATCAATAACGTTGTTGTCCATGTATAGTTCAAATGAGCTGTCTGGTGACCTTTTAAACTAAAACAGTACTAAAGCTCACTGGAAACAGAGGAGTTGGCCATCGGGACAAAGATATTACACCTTCAACGTTGGAAAATGTTACAACTTTAGACGACCCTAAGTTCACCCTCACATGGATGACCAACATTGGACACGCGAATAACGACGATGTTTTCCATGCCGACGGATGGTTCTTTGACTTCTTCAGGAAGAATAAAGAGGAGGTAATCATCATCAAATCAATTTCCTTTGGACTCACAGGAAACTGCCAGGTTTCATAGTCGCGGATTCTGGCTGTTTGCTATAAGAAACTAATTGTAAGATTCATGATTACAAACATTACATTTTATTAAAAGCTGTTCAGCTCAACAAGGCGTTCGTGCTGTTCATCGGCGATCATGGCCTTCGCTGGGGACGGGTAATTGATTACATTATAATCATACAAACAACTGCAACGAAATGACTATCATATGATACTTTATCTTTCAATTTTTCCTGCAACATAAAAGTAGCGGTAGCGCATGTAGCTTGAAGTGCTCCACTACTCAGTGTCAGTACATTTCCACACTACCATGTCTAACAATAAAGTAGGCGTGGAACCTTAAAATTGCATCCCCGCATTAGAACATGTTTCTGTATGGAAGACACCCCGCATCCCAAAAACAGGAACTCGCCGTGTCCATGTATGCAATAGCTGAAAACACGCTGTCAAATGAAATTCACCCGAGTAACTTCACGAAGTGTCACCTGAACTCTTCAGGTCCGCAAGACGTTACTCGGCGAACGCGAGGCCAACAACCCGATGCTCTTCCTCTCCGTTCCTTCCTTTCTCCGACAAAATCGCGAGCTCATGGAGAATCTCCAAGTGAACTCGCGGAAACTTCTCACAATGTTCGATGTGCACGCGACACTTGTCGATCTGCATTCGGTATGGTAGCATGTTGACGAGTCTAGTCTAGCCCACTTCTAACTAGTTTTCTAGTCTAGTCTGGTCGACCTCTAAAACACAAGTCATCTAGACACTAGTCTAGCCCAGTTAACAATTGAAGTACCACATCAGGCAACTAACGTTCGCTATGTCATTAACATTTTTACTCTTATTGTTAAGCTCGTTCACTCGTCTCCCATTTCTGCACAACAGAAGCGTAACTATTCAACTAGCATTTGGCGCCGCCAAGAACAACCGGAATAAGAACCACCTGAATAAGAACCCTCGGATAAAGGCTAATCAAATAAGCGAGCATTGTTCGAGGATTCTTATCTTGGCTATTGGGTGGCGCCTAGAATTTGATATGACCTTAAACTATGTAGTAGCAACGAGTCATCATCATTGCGTTCCAAAAACAGATTATGTACGCCAAATGCTTTGTTGCATGTTATTCTATGGATGCCTCGTGAAAGAAGAATTATTATATATACAACAAAGCTTCTTATTGTTCGCATGTTCGAGCTAAACAAGAACATAATTTAGACGCTGCCGCAGTCCAATTTCACCGACTTTACAATGCTATCGCCAAACGACGAGCTCAAAGGTACAGAGTTGATTTGGTCAACCTATACATCGATATATCTTTTTTTTCAATTCAATCATATATCGATGTGTACCCTTGTATATTTCGAAAACGGAGTGTAAAATGCCAGTGCCTAACGAAAACTTACAAAATGGGTGCTTCCAATGTTAAGGTATTCCAAAACGGGACGCCTCTGCGTTATCAATAACGTTGTTGTCAATAAATGGTCAGCCCATGCCACCAATGCAATGCTTGTCGATGAGTGCTTTCCTACCCGTCACGCTGTATTCAGGACACTCGCTCTTTCGGCCGATCCCCGACACGCCGCGGAACTGCAAGACGTTGCCCATTCCGCCTCAGTACTGCCTCTGCGAGTGGACAAAAACGCCATCTTGGTAAAGCTGTTGTCCCATTCCCACCCTCTTCGGAACCTCGTACCCACTCTCCCCTCGGGCAAGACAGTCCACACAATTGCTAGACGGGCAGAGGAAGTCGGAACCTCGTGCTATAGGTCATCCAAGAAGTGTGCGCGTGGCTTTATTTCCGGAACCTCGTAACCACTTCGTAGTCATATACATAAGCACAATCTCACACAAGCAGGCCACCCACCTCTATATCGATACCTTTTTGTTCTCACAGTTAGTAACTTCCAGTCACAAACTTAACTTCCGCCAGTAAAAAAACTTCTTTGTGATAGAAAGTGGATATGTTTGCTACTTTACAATTAGTGGCATGCTTATTGTTAGGAAGATCCTTCTTTCTCCATTCAAGTATCATATCAGTAAGTTTTGTAAGCCCCAACATACCGGAGCTCTCTTATTGCAGGGACGAGGGCTTGAACTATCTCCTGGCTCAAGCAGTTGTGGACAACATCAACGAGAAGCTGATTGCGGAAAACGCCACAAACTTATGCGCCAATCTCATCGTTCAGGAAGTGAGTGAAATGCAACACAAAATAACAACACCTTATCCAACGTTGTCATAATTGCATAATCAGGCCCCATACACACATACATCGATAACGACATTCTTGATAACGCAGAGGTACCCAACTTTGGGATACCTTAACATTAGAAGCACCCGTCCATGTTTCTTAATTTTCAATAGGCACCCCCTTTCTGAAGTCGAAGTATACTCAAATATCAACACAGCCACAAAACAGTGCCCTGTGATTACCAATAACAAACTTGTTAATATATCTCATTAAATTTTCCTTATAAGGTTCGTCTTTACAAATGCAATTTTTACCGCGTAGAAGAACAGTTTTCAGGCAAGACATGTCACGTATCAAGAAGAATCCGACAGGCTCTACGAAGTCACCGTTGTTGTTGATCCCGGCTACGGACAATTTAAGGTACAATTTCACAGGCAAAAGCTGCTAGAACAAGACCATAGATATACTAATCGAAGTGTCTTGGCAACTAGCACAATGCTGTTCTCTAAAAATTACTTCAACATAAGTAAAAGAAATATAACGATCCGGCAGAAGGATGTAACTCAAGCATAGAGTGAAAAGTTGGTAATTTCCGGCGTCCGGCCAAATGGTTTCAGAGACAAAGTATGGATACCCCCTACCTAAAATCCCTTGCCTGGTAGTGAACTCGGTGTAAAAGACCCGAAAATGTTGGAAACCACTTCATGAAATTTGCTCCGTAGGTACACCACTCCAATTTTTGACTATTTTTCCGCCCTACCTTTTTATTCTATGCACTCAAGCCTGACAGGAGCCTGAGGGGAAGATCCAAAAAAAAGGCTGTGCGTTTTTTCAGGGTTACGTGCGTGACGTGGGCATCGGCTCCGCCCACATCGCCAAAGTGGTGACCGATGTCATCCGAGTGAACGAATACAACAACATGGCCGACTGTCTCCTGATACTCGGCAAGGATCAATTGCGGCCGTTCTGCTACTGCCGGACACAAGTTGTTTCCGAGCTCAACTTTCACAATAACTAGACTGTAGTCGTTAACATGTTGTGCGACATAACAATACGGCCGTAAATCGGGTCAGAAACCGCCGGCTAGCACCTCATTGTTAGATCACGTTGAGGAGTTGGAATTAACGCCGCTCTCACAATCTATATGCTCTTCCCTTATCGGTAAGGGTGCCTTTGCCATGTTATCTCATGCAAATAACGTACGGTAGTCCGAAGAAAGCAATATACTGTGACCTTGGTGATAACAAGGTAGCGAACTGTTAATAACACACGACTTCTTTACTTGCAAATCTTAAACGAAAGCCCACTTCACTTTTTGCCGGCTTGAAAGTTACCTCATTGTCAGTTCTTCAAAAAGTAGCGGTAATAGACGCAAATGAAGTACTGTAGATCGACTGTGAACTCCTTCCCTCGCATTCTATGAACCCCTACGTGAATGAATGCTTATGTCACGGGTACGAACCAATGTTTTTCATTTGCTTATGGGTGTGTTATGTGAATAAGATATGCTAATAATGTACAGTTACAATATGAATTTACCAATTCCACAGTATGCGTACATACTATGTCAATGATAAATATGTTACTTGGACTATACATCGACAGCATGCCGCGGCGGAGCTGGCTCCCACTTTTCCCCTACCTTTTGGGAACAGTGGGTTCTGATGGAATCATTGCAATGGTCAACGGAGAACGTTCATGAATTTGTAGAACGTCCTCTATCCTAAGGCTGTAGAAACGAGGTGGTACCTAGGGCATCCGTTACAATTAGCCATTAAACAATCTAACTTCTACATTACGGTAACCAAAAACGGGATCCTCCCCATCTCATTTCTAGGCAAGTCGAAAATAAGGTATCTCCAATCTAAGGGAACCCAAAGCGGGATGAATAAAGGTTATCAAGAACGCAGAGGCCAGGATCGCGGCATTGTTCCGCGACGTTTCTGTGCGCCTAATATACTTGCCCTAGCACAGATGTTGCGGGTTTCTTCTGTCTGCTTACAGTTAGAGGAATGTGAATGGAACACATACATGAACAAGGACGTTCCTGGGAACGTAGCTCACCCCGCATTTGCTTACTTGTTTGTGTAAAGCACGAGCGCAAGACATGAAGTATCACCCCGTATTATAACATGTTTCTGTATAGTGGTCACCCCGCATTAGAAAAGCAGGAACGTGCCGTCTCCATGTGTGATGGAAGAACAAAACAGTGTTTTCAAAGTTTATTTTACTTCCGGGTTTGCCGATTACGAATTTCGTGATCACCCGTTCTTTCCGCAATATTGATGAGCAAACTAGAAAGGGAAAAGATTGATTAACAAAGGATAGAATGTAGTTGGCCAGCTTCAATGCTTCATAACAACAAGAATTACCAAACTTACATCCAGCAGCATGTAACGGACGTAGGGAATCAGAACAATCCTTTGAAGCCAAACCCATACGGGTTTAATTGTAAGAGTAACATGTTTGGAGAAAAAAATTTGCACACGTGTTACGCCTGCTCTTCACTTTTTTATTGTTAGAGATTTTTCTTGCTTTTTCTTGTTAAACCGTTCTTCCTACAATAAGTGTTCACAAAATATTGTCAGCAGTAACTATCCAGCCATTGTAGTTAAGTTCCGTTTTCAGCGAACTTTCCAATGACTTTTTGCAGTGACTCGTTGTCAGTGTGAAAGGTCACTGGATAGTTAATTGGAAACAAAAGAGTAAACTAAAGTGGCAGATGGTTTTCTGCATGTTTCCCAGAAGAGGCACATCTTATTGTTAGAAAGAATAAAGCCACATTTGCCTGTTGCACAAAGTCCAACAAATAGACGCGCTAGGCCCCTTCTCTCTCCAGCGTATGTGCATAAGCAACACACAGAGGCAACAGACAAACTGAGGCCGAGCAAATATAATAGCATCCAACACTGCGTCAGAAAATATTCAACGGTCCCGGTGGCAAGCTTGTCTCTTGCAGTAACCTTTCACAGTGACTGTAAAAGGTCACTGGAAAGGTCATTGGAAACAGATGCGCTTACTATTGTTCCTGAAAACACGAGCTCATTGCAACATAGCCAGCGATAAGACAAGCTTATTGAAAAAGAAGAATAACACATTCATACAAATAGTACACACTAATAGTACCGTTCATTTATTTACTGCCAGTAACTGCAATTTTATGAAACAGTTTCAAATTAGCCAAGCCAATGGTCCAGAACAGAATTTATACCATGCTATTTTGCCCACTCTGCGCTGTTGAAAGTACAAAATATGTCTAAAAATTGTCCAAAAAATATGTCCAAAAAAATGTTTCTGGATGTTGTTTTGTTCAGCTTCCTTTGGGGACGCGCGGTTCTAGCCGCTGCTGCTCGTCCGTTTACACAGCCGGTCAAAATAGGACGACGGTTTTGTTGAAATCACCAGATCAGGTCTACATTGAGTGTGGCGGCGTCACTGCAAATTTTTCCCTTTTCTAACCGAACTAAGCTTTATTTTTGTATCATTACTCAAAAACTAGAATTAACTCAGTCTGATACTTTCCCATTGTTGAGCCAACGAAAAAAAGCACACCTTTTAGGAAAAACACGCCGATTGCAAAATGCAAGCATCCAAAATGCAAAATAGCGATTTCAAAAGGTTTTCAATTAAAAGGTTGCTCTTCAATTGAAACACAAGTAAATTTGTAATTGCGGTAGAATGTCTAAATTGAGATGTTGGCTGATTTTCCATTGACATGTTGCTCATTCGTTCAGGAATTTTTTCGACAATTTTTTTGTTATTTCGAAAAGCGTTAATACGGAGGCGTTATGCTGTTTGAATAACTCCAAACTGATATGAACCTCTTAAGCTTCGATTATTTTTAAGATGACAAAACTGCCCGTCTTCCGAATATTTTGCGGTTGCGTCTTGGTTATCATGTGCGTGCTCTACTCTATTATGGAACTACAACTGGATAACAAAATGCTGCCAGCGCTTTCAAGTAGGTCATTCACACATTTCTTAAAGTTACAGAAAGTTCTATACTTTCTGCCAATTTATTCGTGTTCTTCTTTGCACCGTTCCTGTTTATAAGGAAGTCTAATGGAA
This sequence comes from Koerneria luziae, assembly GCA_014805365.1. Classification (NCBI taxonomy): domain Eukaryota; kingdom Metazoa; phylum Nematoda; class Chromadorea; order Rhabditida; family Neodiplogasteridae; genus Koerneria; species Koerneria luziae. The sequence continues at coordinate 12,948 of JACMIJ010001096.1, forward strand.
CTGACGTCATAACATAGGATCAGGCTTTCAAATCCTCCACGGTTCCTTGCAACAGTGATAGCGGTTTGCAAGGAACCGTTGAGTATTCGAAGGATCTAATTCACATCATTAACCAAAGTTTACATCCTCTTGGCTTAGGAGGTGGGACGAGGGCACATTTTTGAAAATGAGCAAGTTTTCATATGCCATTAACTTGCCCATTTTCAGACCACTAATGGTGGGTCTAAAAATGGGCAAGTTAATGGCTAATGAAAACTTGCTTATTTTCAGAAATGGGCAGTCCGAAATACAGGAGTCCCAGGTGTATGTACTTTCCACAACGCACAATACCATAAGAGGGATGGAATTATAATGTTTTGAACTCTATCGATTTCGCATTCTCTCTCGTTAGTTCGGGAACTGTTTGACCTACGAGTGCATGTAGAACAAAAATATTAGGTTGGCGAGAAAGTCTTGCACTTTTGTGACTTCTTTGTTTCTGTAGCAAATTTATTCGGGTTTCAAGCATAATGAAGTATGGTCATGGTTAGTACAGGCGATGCCTGTGTGATTCGCTTGAGCTTACTTCTCTGGCTCGCTTAGAAGCATAGGCAGGCTTCTTTAAGTGAACCCTACTTTGTTCTCGAAAAACACTTAAATTAATCTCAAATGAAAACGAAGTGTGGTATTACCATGTTTACAGCTCATTTGGATCAAAACCAGGAACGGGAGATCTTGCCAAAGTTTTCACCCCTTAACTATGGGACGATTTTTGAAAAATCACGTTTTTGGCTCTGGTTCAGTGTAAGCTTTGCCAATCCTTGAGATATTTTAGTATGTTGGTACATTGGGTGGGTGGAATGTATGAGAGCAGTTTTGGCTGAA
>JACMIJ010001098.1:0-13807 GCA_014805365.1 Koerneria luziae
CGCTTCCGCTATCCCGCACATCATCGTCGTAATTGCTTTTCAACTCTCGGAAATTAGAAGGACATGAAAATAGCACGCGAAATCGAGAGAGTCACGATGTCCGACAGTGAAAGGCAGAAAAAACACAAGAAATCTAATTGGTGAACTATAATATATTACATAAAAATTGAAGATATGAAATGGATCCTTTTTGCTGACAAGGAGATTTCTACGTTTTTAATTTTCCGATGGAGTGTTACGAGATGCATTGAGAAGATTGCAGGTACGAAATTTATGAAAAGATTTGTCAGTTGAAAAGTTTTTACACCTTGCCTACATCATAAATGTATCTTTTATGTAAAAGCTACAAAATATCTAATAATAACCTTTAGCCTGCATCACATTGTCATGTCAACAGTCTGTACGATCATTGTCATGACAGCTCATACCGGAAATGTCCATAATGGATGGACACAGAGAAATCACATAACAATGAAAAAACACGGTAATGTGAGAACTAATAAAATGATTAAGTAAAAAGACTGCTGTACATATACCAGAAGAGAAATATTAAACCAACCATTTTGTTTTTTTCCTTTCATTACCTAATTCTTTAAAATAATGCCAAGTGCGAAGTTCAAATTTCGTTTGAAAGTTACATGCGGATGTAAAATGCTGTCTTGATTCGTCCGCTGTTCTTGGTCATGGTTTCGGAAATAGAATAGGATAGGAACGCTGTATATGTTACATGTACTATCGGCATATCTGACCCCGTTCTGTGCAAACGTCCGACTGGCGCAGTACAATTTTTTTAAGTGTTCAAATTTTTTACACTCTATGGCTGGTTCACAAGCACATGAAACGGTATAGGTTGAGAAACATTTGAATACTTTAGTAAAATTGTGTAATAGTAAAGAAACCTAACGATAAGATTGGATTATGTGTACGAAAACATTCGTTTATTTGTATAGAACGAAATCAAGTATGCCAATAGTAAGGGTTGGTCCCTTGCTGTCCGTGACGAGTCTCAACGAATCACATATTATGAACGGCGTGAGAGACACAACATCACCAAATATATGAGTCGTTCTATGATGTAATAGATTATTCTCACTCGTATTCGGGTATACGGTACGGGCGGACTTTTACTTTACTTTAATATTTGGCCTAATCATTCACCTTTCGTGTGTGTGTTTCTGTGTTGTTTTCCTTGTCTGACTGATAGCTGTGTCGCCATAAAAGTGGCAGCGAAGTGCCGACTGCGTTACGGCACCGCCTTCCCTGATTAGAACCCCGGGTCTTATGACATAGCATTCCTTCTAAATTTTTAAATCGTTAAGATATTTTAGACTCTAATTGTAAGATACAAAAGTCTTCCTCGACGACCGCCCCGCAGGCTATGAAACCTTAATTCGGAGTACCTTACTTTACCTATTCTCAATCGTAGTTCGAGAATCACAAAAAGTTCTGTATTTGATCCAACTCCACGCGATATTTTTGCCTGATTTGTGTGAATTCTTCAACGTTATCATCCTTTTACTCGCAGATGTCCCGATCTCTCGTATTACTTCTCGCACTGTTCGGATGCGCACTGGCAATGCGCCAGCAGGCCGTCGGTGTGGAGGGACAGTTGATGTGCGGACAGAAGCCCGCTTCTGGTGTCAAGGTGAAGCTGTGGGATGAGGATGATGGTAAGTAGATATTCTTCTAAATCATAGCTATCTTCCTTATGTTTCTTGAACCAAAGGACCGGAGAGGCACACCATCAAACACCTTTCGGATGCTTGTCATCGTATCACCTGGCCAGCCAAACTAATCTTTTATCTTTGATTTTTATTCCACACAAGTAAGCTAGAATAAACAAAATTAATACTTGAACTTACTACAATCAGTGGCGTTTAATAAATAATATAAAAAATAATATTCGATTGAATTGTCCTAACAATAAGCACATATTCTTATTGTTAGAACTGAATAATTTATCCATCAATTGACTAAAAAAACAAATTCTGTATCTTCCTTGTTATTGTTAGGTCCCGACCCGGACGATGTGTTGGATGAGGGATACACGGATGCGAATGGCCGATTCTCCTTAAAGGGAAGCGAGAGGGAGCTGACCAACATCGACCCGGTCTTCAAGGTCTACCATGACTGTGATGACGGAATCATCGTGAGTTATTTATTGCCATGATTAACATATGCGATATAGCTAATGATGTGTTCCATGCTTACAAAGAACAAACGAACGTATCCTTTACAAGTTACATAACACCGCGATAAGCTTCCTAGAATCAACTGTGTTTTTAGATCACTTATCCAGCACAATACCCAAATTTTGTTTGTAAAAGCCAGCTTTGCTAAAATTGTATGCATCTATCACTCATCGCTCTATGGGTAGCAGATATAACTTTAGCGCAACACTGCACAGAAATACTCCAAGGTATTCGCCAATCATTACTTCATATTTTCAGCCCGGCCAGCGCAAAGTCAAGTTCCGTATCCCCGATTCGTACATCTCTGCCGGCTCGATGCCCAAGAGGATGTTCCCCATCGGCATCCTCAACCTCGAGACCATCTTCCCCAAGGAGGAGAGAGATCTCCTCTAAATACGAGCCTTCCTTGAGCTCATTGGACTCAGGAATGAACTCATGTCTGACACTCTCAACTCTGTTTTTTGATTGGCATATTCGACTATTATCAGTGTATTGACATATGTTCTAATCTGTTTGTGCTCTTTATGAGTTTGATTGAATGGACTCACATGTGTATTTCAAAGAACTGTATAAACAATACAAATATACGCCTATTTTGTGTCACTGTTATAAGAGCAAGAAGTGGTTGACTTTACCATTAACACATGTTATTCTTGTCAAAATTGGAAAGTTCTGTGTTGCGAGCTGCCCTCGGATAATGGCGATCTATCCATGTCTCTGTTTATTTAAAAAAAAAACTACAACAGTAAACGACAGTTGTTTAATGTTTTTTTCGAATACATCTGGATATGTTTTACACTGTGCTACTGATTTTGATTTTGGCATGTCCTGTCAAGTTCCTCCCAGAAATAACTAGTATTTCCTTTATTTCGCAATCAAAAAGGTTATTCGGCGAGCGATGGCACTCTTCTATCGGGGAACATCAACGGCAGGGCATCTCAGAAACGTCGGGCCATAGTCCTCGGCAAAATCGTCTCGGCATCTTGTCTTTGGCCGACCACGTCCGCAATTGTGCTCGTATGGCGTCCTAACTATAATAGTAACTGTAATTGTAATACATGTACTAAAGACTGTAAGACACGCATATGTGTGATTTTCTTCTTGGATGTAGAAAATATGCTTTTAAGAATATGTTGCGAGGCAAAAAGATCCAGGACTAACAATAAGATAAGAGGGGAAAGCTAAATTAGTGGTCTCGCTCATGCTGAAGGAACTTTGATTGACACGGATGCTATGTATAGCTTCGCTGGATGAGTCACACTTCCGCTGTCGTTGTTATTGTCCACTTATCCCGTGTCCCCGTACGTGTGGGTCTCCGCTGTTTTCCTTTCCTCCGATCGACTGATAGCATTTTCCCATAAAAGACAGGCGAGGTTGCCAATGGTTGGTGGCATCCGACTTCCTTGGTTCGGGATCCATTTCTCCTTTAACTGTTTCTTTGTTGTTCACGGCACTCTTTAAATGTTTTTAACTATTTGTTTACCTTTGTAAAGTTTTCGACAGGACGTGACCTTGTGGATGTAATTCAATAAACGCTGGTTTCAGATGAATCGTTATTTCGCAGTCATTGTGGCGCTGTTCGGGTGTACACTGGCGATGCGCCAGCAAGCCGTCGGTATCGAGGGACAGTTGATGTGCGGACAACGGCCAGCCGCCAATGTCCACGTGAAACTTTGGGATGAGGATGATGGTGTGTTCAATTTCACAAAATTTTATTGGAATTTGAACCACTCTTGTTTCTAACCAAATGGATTTTGAAAAAAAAACTACATTTTTTACAGGCCCGGATCCGGATGACGTGTTGGATGAAGGCTACACGGATTCGAATGGCCGATTTTCGTTGAAAGGAACGGAAAGAGAGCTGACAAATATCGATCCCGTCTTCAAGGTCTACCATGACTGTGACGATGGAATTCTCGTAAGTTACATTTACTTCGGCATTCTAATCAACCATCTTACAACTAGCTCAATTTATGCATGACATTGTGTTCTTATGTATAGAAACATGCAGCGGACTTGTCAAAAGAGAGAGTTCAGCTGTCGGTTGAGGAAGCGCTCATAAGATTTGATTTTTGAGTGTTTTAAACACTCCGGTTCTGTTGAGGTTTATTTTATGTTTGTTTTTCTCTGAGTGTGAAGAAACTGTTGTTTCAGCCAGGCCAGCGTAAGGTGAAGTTCACGATCCCCGACTCGTATATCGCATCTGGAACGGTCCCGAAGCGAATGTTCCAGTTGGGCGTCCTCAACCTCGAAACTATTTTCTCCGGAGAGGAGAGGAATATCTTGTAAATATACCTGATAAACGAATCTTAAAAGTATAAAACTTTAATATTCCACTCTTGTATTATACAAGTATCATACATTCTATACAAGCGAGCAAATACTGCACAAGCACAGAGTACACTTTCATACATAACTTATTGTTAGGAATCGTTTTGTAATATAAATAAACATTCAAAGTGCATTTGATGTGTGTTTCCCTGATCAAGTACGTTCTTTCCGAACCTCCGATTGAAATGTTCAATGGAAGAGTGCGACTTATGGCCGAATTTCCTCAAGGGAGACGCGGTTATCACCTATTATCACCTATCCGCGACATGTCCTTATCACCGAGAGAAAACCTCTTTCCCAAGTCGAAGAAACCTCTTCCCATTTGGCTGGAAGATGATAGCGGGGAGTCCCTCATGACACCGAAACGGGTGAGGGCGGATGGTAGGAGGCAGTCAACAAAGGGAGGATCAGTTGATAAGGAACGACCTCTGTGAGGGACTGAGACAACAGAAGGGAACACAGTGATCAACACTGTGAGGCAAAGTGCAAATCACATCTCCATAGCTGAGTCCAACGGACAAAAAGGTATGTGATGTAATCATTATGAAATGTTAAAGATACCATTTTATTTGATTATAGAACCAGAAAACTAGAGTAAATATTTTTTCTTTGTTTTGGCTGTTCCCACGAGTGACTGTGTGAATTTGTTTTGCTACGATCCAGTTGATGTTGTAGAAGAATCGATGCCGTCATTGCAGATTCATCGAATACATGACCAACATGTTGACGACAATCACGTACCATTGTATGATGCCATTACTATAATAATATATTTTCCATAACATTTTCCGTCACTTTCTATTACGAGAAATGTGCCATTCTACGATGGTAACAATGCACTCGCTAAGAGATATAATAAAAAAACAATAAGGAAGTGTATTCATTGTGGCGGTTGATCTGCATCTTATTCTTTATTTTCGAAAAGGCTACAAGCATAACACAGAATGTTGATTATTGTTAGATTAGTAGAGCCATGCAAGAGGTCTCTGTTCCCTCTTCATTTCGGACGAGTGGTCGGCAAAGCGGCGACGACGGGGAGAAATGGCCACACGCTCCTCCTGAATCGAGAATGGGATATCTTCAAAGCCGCCTATTCAGAAACTTCATTTGTAGAATAACAATAAGGGAGATTAAAAAACAAAGGAGATATAAGATATTCTGGACAAAATGATTCGAGACGCTGTGTTCTCACCGAATTTGCTCCTTGTGCAAAATTCTCAAGAGTAGGATTTTTTATCTTACAATTAGCATGCGAATAGTTACGCTACTAACAATACGCCTACGCTTAGTAACTGTGCAAATCGTAAGTATCGAACTCTGAAAAGTAAGTGTAAAATACCGCATAAAAGATATTCTCCAGATTGATGGAGCCCATGTTGAATTCTCGCAGAGGAACGAGCCCGTTGGTCAGGTACAACTTCGGGATGCCGAACTTCATCTTACGTGATCCGGGCTGAAAATCAGGCAACGTTTGGAGAAAAAAACATTTATTATATATAATAAAGAAGTATCCACCACCCAAGCGGGGCTATACAGTGTATCGTCGTGTATCCAAAACACTAACAACAAGACTGTTTTGTAGCTAGCAACAGTATTTAGTGTGATACTACACTGTATGAAGGTTGCCGTTGTTAGTTACTGTTCTCTTATCGTCATGTTGCTTCCGATGCTCACCAGTCCATCTCCACAGTCGTGGTACACGTAGAGGATGGGATCGATCGGCGTCAGTTCGGTCTTGTTTCCCTTGAGTGTGAAGCGACCGTTCTGGCTGGTGTAGCCTTCGTCCAGCAGCACATCCGAATCGCTGCCTGAACAATGTCGTTATCGATCCTTGTGTAATCTTAACTGTTTTCGTCGTCAAAAAAGTGGTTCTGGATACATTTTTGATGCAATTTTCAGTAGCAATTTCGTAAATGAAAGTTATTGCTAGAATAGCATAAGTAGCCTATGAGAATTGTAATTAGTTATAAGAAAATGATCATCTTAATTATCGGCCATGTAAATTCGCTTATTGTTAGTTGAATTGAGCAATTAATTGAAAGAAACAATGAGAAGCGGATTGACCGGGTTCTTCTTCATAGAGCAGGACGTGCACGTTGTCGGCCGGGTTGGTGCCGCAGAGGAATTGACCGGTGACGGAGACGGACTGGTCGCGCATTGCGAATGAACACGCAATGAGACCAAACAGGAGGATCAGATATGACATTCTCTGCAATCAACACTCTGACAATCACTGTCATTTGTCACTGTCAGCATTGACAGTCTTCTATGGAGGCTAAAATCATGCAGGGTATCGTTTAATGTATTCAACAATTATATAATCGTTACAATCGAAAGGATGTCAAATTCGGACGAATGAACACTGTGGCATGTATTTTTAACATTAGAAATCACTTTTCACTTTTTAACAGGAGAAATTGATGCCCCAAGAATGCGGAGCAAAAAATTTAAGGCCTAACAATAAGACAAATTTCAAATTTTTGTCTGACCGTTCCTATTCTTTGCTGATGTTTTAAAATATCAGACACCTGTCCTAAAATGGCTAGGAATCATACAAAATAAGGGAACTTTTATGTGCAACCCATTTTGCTAAAAAAGCGACTTCTGTTGTAGGTTTGTGTACCAAAGACTGTAGAGAGAATTGATAACACTAACAACAATGCCAAGCAAAGCTTATTCTCAGAGAAGATAAACTGTTTAGAGAAGATTGGGTATGAAATCCTTGGATATTCAAGCGACCGTCCAGCCGCCCGTCGACAGCGTGACTGAAGATGGTAGAATCCCCGATGGATCCCCAACAACATGCATCCCATCCAGGACAACAACACGAGGTACCGAAGATCACATTCATACAAACAATACGGCAATAAATCTGAGATTGTTTTTCTGCATGGATATTTTGGATTTTTACATTATTACCAACTTTCGTTTGCAATGGACAGCAAAAATCCATGATGAGAATTGCTAGATAACATGGATGGGGATCCTATTTTAGTGTACCCCATTTCAACATTTGGCTCAGAGATCCTGCAGATCTGTTGTGATCCTTTGGCAACCGGTCAACAGGCAGGGTGACAACAAGACAAAGAGCAGGTGGATCCCCGAAATACATCATTTCTGTGACGAAATAGCAATGTGAGTTTATATTGTAAGGTATTTATTGAGCAAGGTTCTTATACAATTGGTCGAACTGCTCGTGATGGAGCTCTCCTCGTCAATTAAGAGACGATCAACTCGCGTTCCTCCTGGAAGTGTAGAGATAAAGAATGCCGAGAAAGTCATGGCTGGCTTTTGTTATGGTATTGGAATTCAGTATTTCTGTGTTACATCTAACACAGGTAGCCATACAATTTTGTTCTTTTGTCACAAACTTTTGCTATGCCATAAACACACATATGTGGTGACAAAAGATAACTAGTCTTACAATTAGTGGCACAATATTTTTCCCAAATAGCATGACACACCTTGGGGAAGATGGTCTCCAGATTGAGCACGCCAATGTTGAACTCCTTCTTCGCAACTGTTCCTTGTGAGATGTAGGACTTGGGAATTCCAAACTTGACCTTACGAGATCCGGGCTGAATACAATGCATTCATACACATAATACAGTAACATAGATTACTGATAATTCCTTCCATTTCCCATTGTTATCCAACTTACAAGAATTCCATCGTCACAGTCGTGGTAGACCTTGAAGATGGGATCAATGGGAGTCATCTCGGCCTCAGTTCCCTTCAGAGAGAATCGGCCGTTCGCATCGGTGTATCCCTCATCGAGGATATCGTCCGGATCGGGGCCTAGACATCCAATACACATTCAGCACATTGTTAATTATTAAACCTCTAGTTAGATGTTCATAAAAATCTTCATTTTTTGTAAAATGAATACTAAGCTAAATTAATATCCTCAAAGAGAAACTTACGCAACATCAGCAATCTTCTCAACTATTACGTTAGTATACAATGAGATTGTAAGCATAATGAAGCTGGCCTATTCTTCCAATTAGCTCACTGACCGCTGTCCTCCTCCCAGAGCTTGACGCGTACATTGGCTGCCGGTTTTGATCCGCACATGAGTTGTCCGGTGACGGCGACCGCCTGGTCGCGAATGGCAAGCGAACAGCCAACCAAGGCGAGGAGAAACACCAGACGGTTCATTTATACTGAAGTGGATAGATGTATCAACCAGAGTTTCTTGGGAGGTAAGCTTCCTCCCAAGCTTCTCATTTTGAAAAGGGTTACTACAGGTTACAGTGAATGTTCATAAATAAACACGTTATTGCAAACGCAATAATATATAAAGTTTTCGAAGCTAGAAATTGGAAACGAGAAGCACAATGAAGTGAGCTGAGGAAGAAGGCGAAATGCTCAACTCGCAATCGGTTTTCAACAACAACCCCCGTCTGATAAATATCCTCTCACTCAATTGAACAATTGCCAGGTGTTTCGGTGATGCGAAGACGTAGTGAATACTACAGTATTACACTGATTGTGAGAAAAAAAATAACACTCAAGCGCTAAAGAGAACCCTCAAAATTTGAGGTTTATTTTTCCTCTGAATATGTCACATCTTAAAGATGCCAAGGGATCAAATCCATAGGTTTCCCGGGGCCCCGGGAAACGCTTTATAAAGAGGCCAAAGAGTAGCAGCTTCATATAAGAACCACTGTTTTGAGAACGAAAGTCACATCAAACAATGTCGAATGAACCGATGCCGGAGCCGAGAAAATCCGTTTGACACAGAAAATTAACAGATTTCTTTACATTCTTTATTATCCTCCTTATAGGGAAAACAAAAAAATGAATGCGATGGAACCCTTATGTACATCGATGGTGATTCGTATTTGATATGACTGAGGGAAGAAATATTTTTTAAGTTGTGACAATCATTGTGACAACCGCACACAAGAAACAACTTTTTTTGGCACTTTTGGCGTCTGATGAAAACAAAGTTTATTCCAACGTGAGTAAGAAACATCACTATGCTTTAAATTTTTTTGGGACATGCATAATGCACCAATAAGAGGCTGGAATAGGCGTGCACCACGAAAATTCTGCTTTGCATCGTGCAAATTAGTATTGCAGAGGCGTATTTTTGTTACGAAGCACACGTTTCATTTACTTATTGTTAGAAAATTGCAATGAAGGGTTTTGTCGAAACAACTTTCTTTATCAACCGATATGTCTTGCATTAAGATTATCAAGGCGTTAGCTATCACTTTTACCACGGAAGGTAAGCTTCCTCTTCCCAGTCATCCGTTACCACCCAGATTTCTTCTTTAATAGGTAACTCACAAAGCTCATAAATAAACACTTTATCGCAAAGGAAAAATGTATAATTGTGATTTCCTTAGAAAGTCTTTTTCTCTTCGGAGCTATCGCTGCTTGCATTCTTGTCTTTGTCTTCGGCCTTCTTCTCCTCCTCTTTGTTCGTGTCGACATCGAGATAATCGGCATTTGCTCCTCCACGACGACGTCGAGAGACGATCAACTCGCGCTCCTCCTGTTAGAAGCATAATCAATACTCAAACAGTAATCTAGAGGTTCAATTGTATAGACTGGAGATTGTAGTCAAAAAGCCACATAGTCTATAATACTTCGGGCTGACTTACAGCGGGGAAGACCGTCTCGAGGTTGAGCACGCCAATGTTGAACTCCTTCTTCGGCACTTTTCCCTCAGTGATGTACGACTTGGGCAGACCGAACTTGACTTTGCGAGAGCCGGGCTGAAATTGAACCACGCTAATATGCATACTTGTACAAAAACATAGAAAAATCAAATCATTCAGAGTACAAGATCTTACAGCAACGCCGTCGTCACAGTCGTGGTAGACCTTGAAGATCGGGTCGATAGGCGTGAGTTCGGCGGTACCTCCCTTAAGGTGGAACTTTCCTTCGTTGTCGGTATATCCCTGATCCAGAAGATCATCGGGATCGGGGCCTGAAGACAATATGGATAAGTAAGTATATGAGCTTAGCCAGCACAGAAATAAGGTTATCATCTTGGACGAACATACCACTGTCCTCTTCCCACAGCTTGACGCGAACGTTGGCTGCCGGCTTGGAACCGCAGAGAAGTTGGCCGGTAACGGCAATCGACTGGTCGCGCACGGCCAGCGTACAGCCGACGAGGGCTAACAGGAGGACGAATTGGTGCATTCTGTAAGTAAGATGCTCGAATAATATTGCAGAAGGATAACACAGTTTTAAAGAGACGTTCGCGTTTATAAGAGAATACTCATGAAATGATTGCGAGAAGTATATTATGATATTAAGGGAAGTGATGGTTTTCTTCGAAGACTTCTTAAGCCACCAAAACTAAAGAATGTTCTGGGTGAGAGAACACACAACAGGGGAAGACGAGTAGGAAGTGTGGTTGGAAAGTGGCAGCTGGCAGGGACAGCCAGATATCAACAAGAAGGGTACCACAATACTTCAACTGGCAAGGGTGATTCATATTGTTTTGTCAAATAGATTAACGATATTTAGTGCCTGATGAGCAATACCTGAAGATATATTATGTAATATGTAAAGGTTAACATTAAGAAGCGAATCACACTTTTACTATCAAGATCGTATAGAAATACAACTGACAATAAGTTGTTCTTGTTTGTTAAAGTGCGATTCGCTTCTTAACATAAACACTGATCTAATATTAGATCTTTAGGCATTGCTCATCGGATATTGAAAACAGTTAATACATTTTACAAAACAATATGAATCACTCTTACAAGTTGAAGAATTATAAAGAATCAACGCAACAAGTGTGATGAGTGACAGTTTTGTTGTTGGCGATAAACATCTTTGAGTTCAATGTCGCATCGATAAAGTACTTACAGATATCGCTTGAATGGCAGTTCTAGATATGTTAGTCGAATACCGGTAGTTTTACAATTTAAAGCAAAAAAATCAACTTTGCTATAAATCTATAGGGAGTACCTCATAGAGAAAGGTGGCACCATAGAATGTTTTTTTTTTTAAATTGTGCATTTAATTGTTGGCAACTAGTTGAACTTACCTTTTGTCTTGTAGTTGACAAACCAAATCTTAGTGAATCATCATTCAAAATTATTGTGTGTTTATCAGCATTAGCTGATTTATATTGACAGGGAAGAACATTCGTATTCCTTGGAATAGATCAGACACTCGACAGCCGGTGCCAATAAAACATGTCGTTACGTTGTGTGATAGAACGAAGATCATTGGGTTCACGAAAACAAGAAAAAGTGTTTCTAGGTGAACCAAACAAACATAGAATTGGGGCTGATATTAACAACATTTTCTCCTAACAATAAGAATTAGGAAGATAACAAACACATTAATTAAAGGAGGCCAGAAACCGTTGTTTTGTGTTAGCAGAACTGCGTGTATAAGAGACCCGCAACTTCTGTGAGGGGGACAACTATATAAGGAAATGAAAGATTCACGGTTTCTGGCCCCCTTTAAGCTGTACACGAAGAGTACATTGTTGTAAAGAGTCTACGAAGCAAAGTTTCTCGTAACTTAAATACTCACAATGTTTCTTGTACTTGGATAACTGGCTTTGGCAATACTCCCGACACAGAAGTGGCACACAAAAACATGCTGTTCGAATATAATACACCACGTGTATGCACCCGCACAACACTGACTTCTTGCCAGATATAGACGATTGCAAATGAAATACACTTTCTTTATACTGTATGTACATTCAATACAGATAGACTATAAGTGTGTTTTCTGCCAGGCAAAATCAATGACACGCAATGGACGACAGCTTACGAGACGATGAGTTCACGCTCCTCCTGAAAAAAGTAGAACGACATAACAGTAAGAAATTGATTAGTAACGTTAACTTATTTACAGGTTACAGGGTTAACGTGTTTATCGACGTTTATGGCTAAAGGAACACGATTTGGCAAGGACCGTTCCTAATCAGTGTCTGTGTATCCCGTAGTCACCTTGGCGAAGACGGTCTCGAGGTTCAGGACACCGATGTCGAACTCCTTCTTGGGCACTTTTCCTTCGGTGATGTACGACTTTGGCAGACCAAACTTGACTTTGCGAGAACCGGGCTGAAACCAATGGGATGTCAAGCGGTCAAGCCATTCTTCAACACATCTGAGTGTCACTTGTCACTCTTATCATACACCCAGTTTATGGTTTTTGCTCTTATTATCAAATCAATCTGTCTTTACGCTATTCGTGATAAATACCGAGATCTGCGTGAGTCCTTATTTTGCCGTAGAAGAAACCACCGTGCTTGTTGGCTCAAACAGCAAACATGTTATTATAAAACGCGAGAAGTAAAATCGGTTTCTTTTGTACTCTAAAGAATTGGGCTATTTTAATAATAAGTGTTCATTATATTCACTGAATTGTTATTAAAATCAAAGCAAACACTAAAAAGAAAACAAAGGTACAACGATCAATATTCTGACCAGAATTCCATCGTCACAATCGTGGTAGACCTTGAAGACGGGATCGATGGGCGTCAACTCGGCAGTTCCACCTCCAAGCCGGAATCGGCCATCGTTGTCCGTGTAGCCCTGGTCAAGCAGGTCATCCGGATCTGGTCCTAAAACGAACAAGGTTAGCACTGCAGTTCAAATTCATACATATGGCTCTAATTGTAAGAAAATAATCATTGTATGGTCAGAAACTGAGCTGTCTGGAACACATATTGTTCGGCCAATGCCCACAAGATCAACTCACAAGATGTGCTTCACATAACGAAGCGTTATTCATTGTACCGTTCTTGAAATTGAGCACATACTAATTGTTTTTGGCACCATAAATGGATATGTCAAATATCACACCGGTGTCCTCCTCCCACAGCTTCACTCGGACATTGGCAGCCGGCTTGGATCCGCACATCAGCTTTCCCGAAACGGCGATGGACTGGTCACGGATGGCCAGCGTACATCCGAACAGAGCCAATACGAACACAAGTCGGTTCATTCTAGAAGAATCGAAATAATTGTTTTTTCCACTTCGGTTGTAACAGGGTTAGCTGCATCTAACCAAAATATAATAGGCAAAACTAACAGCACAACACGAAACGATCGAACAAGCTCGCTTGTCTGACAATGAAGCTACTCACTAATTGTAAATAAAATGTTCGGCGGAGCCACTGTTTTCCTTGGTGGGATAACCAAACTGCACCGAAAACCCACGTAATACCAAGGTGGAAGAAAACGTGAGAATGGCCCACTATTCCCTATTGTGGGTTCACCGTGAGAGTGGTGGGCCATTTTTCTTTCAGAGTAGTGAACTTTTGACTGTTTGTGGTGAACAGGCCAAGT
>JACMIJ010001099.1:0-13806 GCA_014805365.1 Koerneria luziae
AAGAGTACAGTAATATGCAGAGCATAAGTAACGAAACTATGAAAGCATAAGTCACATGTGCATAGAAACAAAAAAAAAGGAAATTTGCGCTAATTTCAGCGTAAATATCGTCCATGTCATCATTGCAAACAATGTGGGGGCATCCGCTTTGTGAAAACGCTCATATTCAATTCCACCTTAACTCTGTATTGGGGATACGTTATACTTTGCTCGTTAAAGAAGGTGTACTTTCACTTTTAAAAGTACTATGTCCCTTTTCGGCGATGGAACAATGCAATGCCTTTCACAGAACATTGTGGTGATATTGTTCGTAGCACCATTTCCGGACACTGTAGGGACAGTAAGTAGTGTACTTTCGGAAAACCGAAGTTTACAGTCCACTAACAAATGCATGTGCTCAGCATCAGCTATTATGTCATTTGGCATATAATCAGAGGATATAAGACTTTATCTTGGCTTCAGCAACAAGCAAGATTCGGCAAGACACAGTGGTCCTGAGGCGAAAACACTTGGTAACCGTACAATATTGCTGATCTGTTAGGTACTCAATCAATAAGCAGATCAAACAAAGTAACAGTAACGCCGCGTAGATTATAAATATTATAGCCAATCGATTGATAGATATTGGAGTATAATCGAGAGTGGGAGGTGCAGTTTGCATGCTGGATGCTTTTGAACCATAGAATCGCCGGACCCAAAACGTTTCAACCTGGAACAGACACGTTTCAGTTTTGCAATAGATTTGCTGCTTCCGAGACCGCATGCTACAAACAGACTTGCAATTACTTTCCAGTACCATAATCAGTAAACTTATGGGAACTTTGTACATTTTACCACCATTTGAAAGTGAAAGGTGATGCTTTTTTCTTTTGACTGTAACGAAAAAGATCTTAAATACTGATAGTAACAAATCGGATATGTGTGAAAACCAAGTGAATTTTTTGAGCTACTATGTGCGCAATACTCACCATCCCAGGGTTAAATAAAGAGAGAAGCATAACATTGATCTTCTTCAGCACTCGGCTCGAGGCATTCTTGTTAAACAATAAAAAGTACGGATACTTTGTAAATGTGGTGGGGTCGGCGAGTTGCGCGTTCATTGCCGTCGTTGGTGTGATTCTGAATGCCATGAAATACAGTTAGTTGTTTTTTTTTTTGGATGTCTTATACATAAATAAAGGCAGTGACGTATTGCACGTTTTGTTCGTCATAAGCATACAACAAGACATGTACGCAGCGTTTTGTGACACTACCAGGAATATTCTTGACTTGTGTCAAACTTACAGGATTTTTGTACTGAAAACACTCCAGGAGGTTCATATTTCTATTAAAAAAAACATTTCACAGGATGTTGACATAACTGCGATTGATCACAGTATCGATATTGTTTGAACAACACTGGTCTAAAAAAAGTAGCATATCCCTTTGCAAAGCCTTAAAATCCTTCCTGTTTGTGTGCAAATGAGGTACGTTCAGCTAACGATCATGAAACGCTGTGTGCAGGCTCAGCAACACACAAAACGACACGTGTTCTCCGTAACATACTGTCTGAGCCGGCACGGTACGCCCTTCTGTAGCGCCGTTTCCGATAGGAATACGTCACTGTAGAGAATGGCTGCGTACTTCGGGTTGCCACACAATGCACCGTATACCGTGCGATTTCCGTATAATTCCAGGTGATCTCGCCAGTGTGGACCGAGTCCAGCCTCCGCCTGTTAGTGAAATCAACATTGAGAAGGAAATGAAAAAAAACATTAATAATAAAGTGTATGTTGTAAAAAATATGTAAGGAACACAATTTTTTTTAATTGTGAGGTACAAAAGCCGTGAAAGTACAAACTGGTTGATATGATTCTTTGTCGAATACAAGAATCGTTCGCTTCCATTGCCTCACTGCGGCATAAAAGACATCCATGTTTCTGAAACATATTACATATATCTTATTGTTAGTGCAAAAACATTATTGTTGTAAAAACACATAATGTTCACACTGTGACCAATCACAGTTGTCTCAACATCCTATCAAATGTTTCTATAGGAATCTGGACCTAACGGAGTGCTTCCAGTACACAATGTTCGACATCGTAAATCACAAGTCATTAATATGTCTGTGTAAAAATCGGTGCTTCAATGAGATGTTTGTTTTACAGCAAACACACTAACTTACATTGTATGCGAACTGATCACAAGGGCATTTCCATTGAAACCGGCACCATACAATGCGAACAAGAAGAATGTTCCATAGATGAACAGAGTCCGATAGAGAGCGCGACAGTGTGCGAGTACTGCTGTTTCTGAACATTGACTTGTATTCTGATAACGAGGTTCCTGATCCTTGTGCACAGGACAATACAGAAGAACACGGGGTTTTACTCACACAGAAATAACCCTCAAAAATTGAGGATCATAAACCCTCTTTACCGCTGCAGTGTTATTAACCCTCATAAGCTGTCAGTTTAAAGAAGGTCGGAAACCGTCATTTCATTCGTAAAACATGTGTTCATAACGAGTGTTTTATGTACCCGCCATTTTTGTAATCAGAGAATACACATAAATGAATTCCTCGGTAAACTGACGGTTTCCGGCCCCTTTAATGTAATTCATTTGTATGTGAAAACAAATAGATTTGAAGTGAGAGCAAGGAGAAATGAAATTTTTTGCGCGGTTACTGAGAAGCTTAAGTACATCAGTCCTACCAGTTTCGTGCACTGCCTCGATCTGCTCCACGCTGATAATGATAACAAACACGATCAGTATGATAATCAGAATCTTTGGCGGGAATACAATGAAGAAGTTAATGTTCCAGGTTTCACGAAGCGCGTCGGTGTCTTTCTCGAGCATCAACATCTGAGCATGTGCTGTGTCAACAGTTAGAAAGAATGTAAAAGAAATCGAATTGCTTACGTATCTATGATTATTATATCATCACGCCGAACACTCCTAACAATAAGAAGTGTTCAAGTGGTGTTTTGCTCTGTTGTGCGAAGTCCAACATTTTTGCTGTATAAGTTCCATTATATTTACAGCCCGTACAGTTTTTGAGCGTTTTCTAGTTGTCATAAGCAAAAAAGTTCTCATATGGCATAAGTTGTCATTTGTCATAAGCAAAAGTCTAGGTGCGAAACAGTTTCTTCTAATTGTGGAAAGTTACATCGGAATACATGATAGGCGAGGAACACTTGAAGTGCTGAATGCGATACGGCGACAACGATGACCAATCGATGGTGGTGAAGATACTGCCGCGGGCGAGATCACCCAAAATGCCTGTGAGATTCTCCGGCAAATCGGTATTCTCTTCCAGTGCTGGAAATATGAGCGGTTGCAGCTTTGGTTGCACACGAATAATGTTGATATTTTCCAAATCAAAGGTATATTGCTGTTCTTATTTTTAGAGAAAAAACCCTCAATTAAAACTGAAAGTTGTTTCATTGTTTAAAACCCTCATTTTTCTCCTTGTGACATTATTCTGACAATAAGATATGTATTATATGATACATCCAGTTTTAATGAGGGGTAGAACTACGGCATAGCACTACACTAAGCATTAAATAAAATTATTTTCCCATGATCTAGATCTTACAGTAGTTATCGACAGGCACATAAACAGCAGTTCGATTCAGGATTTTCGCGATTTCCGGTCCGATTTCTCTGCTCATCTGCGTCGCCAGCCAGCCCTTGTTCGTGAAGCTTTCTTTTACGTATCCGAGGTAGACATTCTTGTCGTCCATATGAGAACAGACTGAAAGCACAGTGTATTTGCCAAAAACATATGCTAAAAATGTAAAAAAAAGAGACAGGAAACACAACAAAGAGCTTACTTTTGATTAATACCGAGGAATAAGTTATTATGTTCTAATTGTCTTTACTTTCTTTTATTTTTTTTATTGTCCATAAAAATATGTTCATTGTAAAAAAAATCTTGTAGCTAATTACTATAATTTTCTAACAATAAGCGTGAGGAATGTTCCAAAGACATGAGGAATGGCACAACAAAGCAACCTGGAGAGAGAAAAAAGAGAAGAAGAGCAGCATTGCATAAAAATTGTTTAAATAAAAGAGTACTACAACTTGAAAAGCCAAGATCACGTCATTGTGAAGGCGTTGATCACATGCAAAAGTAAAAACGGAAGTTTGAGCATATGCCGTTCATATCATCATGGCAAACAATGTAGGCGCATCTGCATTAATGACTACGCTCACATTCGATTTCAACTGAACCCTCAATTGGATACATTATATGTTGCTTGAGATGCCAAGCACCACTTCACTTTGCAATAGTGTTTATTCGCAAGTATACACAGACATGTTCGGAAAAGCGTCTTATTGTTACTGGCTAATTGGAGTGTTTCATTATCTCATTCGAGGACGTTGTTTGGAATACATGCGCTTACAATGTTGACTTTTGTTTGAACTCTGATGAGTACTTCCTGGGATCGCATCGGAGTCGTCGTTGTGCTAATTTTTCTGCTCTCTTATTTTTCAGTTCCGTTTTTTTGAAATTCTTTTGAAAGAATAAAAATCGTGGTTGGAAGTATGCAACAGCAACCAAACGGAGTGGAAGACGATGGAACAGTGCAAAACAGGTACGCTTCCCGGTTGAGAAAACAATCTTTCGTTAGCACTTGGTGTTATTCGAAAACGAACTAACATTTTCAAGAGAGCCTTTTTTGAAACCTTCAGAATACCGAAATCGACACTCCACTAACAGCATCATGTACTCTGCATCAGACACCATAACGTAATTTGTGGCATATTCTTCAGAGGTCATGTGACTTTATTCCAACTTCAGGAACAAAGAGAATTCGGCAAAATGCAGTAGCCCTGGAGTGTAAACACTTGATAACCGTGCAATCTTTCCGATCTGCCATTTGCTCAAGTGCCAGGCAGAATAAGCAAAGTGACAGTAATGATGCGTAGACAATAAAAATAATGGCCAATCGATCGATCGATATGGGCGTATAATCGAGAGTGTGAACTGCGGTTTGCACGCTAATGGCTTTCGAGCCGTAGAATCGACGAATCCAGAACGTTTCAACCTGAAACATTTACGTTTCAGCTTCATTATAAGCTCATAGTTTTTTTTATTGAACAATGATGTAAATATGAGTTTTAGTGGGTTGCACAGGATTCAAATTGTCCTTTCAAGTGAGCTACTACATATTGGCAAGCAATTTTAGCATTACTCAAAAGAAATTTGTACATTTTACAACTATTTGAAAGTTGTTTGTTGTTGATCTGTTGTTTAAGCTGCAAGTTTTGGCTTCTAATTGTAAGCATGCAATCTCACCATATTCGGACTAAATAAAGAGAGGAGCATAACATTGATCTTCTTCACATCCCGACTTGAGGTATTTTTGTTGAACAATAAAAAGTACGGATATTTTGTAAATGTAGAAGGGTCGTTGAGTTGTGCATTAATTGTCGGTGTCGGGGTGACTCTAAAATCGTAAAATTCAATTGGTAGTTGTAAAATATTGCGTTTTTGTTTCTTATTAGCATTAAAGAAGGAGTAAACATTCTTTAAAAGTACTATGCCCCAATAATATGTGTTATATGAGGCTTGGAAGATCGGAAATTAATCACCAAAGAAATAACGCATTACTATGCCTTATTTGTTCATGTTCCACAGTAAAAATCCGACTATGCGGATATAGCAGAAACGTGAGATTATATTTCTTTTAGCAATACTTGTGCTTCCACTCTTTTAGTAATACAGAATGAGCGGAACGTACATACTGTCTAAGCCGACACGGAAGGCCCTTCTGTATCGCCGTTTCCGATAAAAAGACGTCGCTGTAGACAACAGTTGCGTAGTTCGGGTTGTTACATAACGCATCGTAAATTGTGCGATTTCCGTACAGTTCCAGGTGATCCCGCCAGTGTGGACCCAGGCCAGCGGACTCCTGCTAATGAAATCAGCGCAATTAGCAAATATAATGATAAATAATAAACTGAAAATATAAAGTATTGAAAATACAAACCGGTTGGTATGATTCTTTGTCGAATACGAGAATCGTTCGCTTCCATTTTCGCACAGCGGCAAAAAATACATCCATATTACTGAAAATAAGGTATTTGTAGCATGCACGTATTAGTTGTAAAATTCAGTGTTTCAAAACGGGATATGTTTTATAATGAACACCAATTTACATTTTATGCGAGCTGATCACCAGTGCGTTCCCATTGAAACCGGCGCCATAAATAGCGAACAGAAAGAATGTTCCAAAGATGAACAGCGTTCGATAGAGAGCTCGACAGTATGCGAGTGCTTCTGCTTCTGAACCTTAACTTAAACTCCGCTCAAGTTCTTGCTGACACGGAGCTTGAACACCACACTGTGTTCATCAGCAGAGATAGAAAACTCAAAGAAAAGTATGTTATATGCGTATCTGTCTCCGTTTAGTACAAATATCCGACTAGTACTAAACGGAGCCAGATAAGCATATGATTTATTATGTTTAATTTTTAATGCTTTAAGGTTTTCACAGTTCAGTTCACGTTCACAAGCTTATGAAATGGTGTCGGTTTGCGAAAACTTGGAATATTTTGGCATATTTTTGTAATTGAGAGAATCTTAACAATAAGATTTGATCATACAGTGACAGGCGGAAATTTGTACAGAACGGAGTCAAGTAAGCCAATAGTACTTACAATTAGTCACACTAATCTGATTAGCTCTTCTTCATTGTTCGAGTCGACTCATACAATGAAGGTTAATTGATTCCTACCTCGGAACAAACATATCCTCATTGTGTTTGCTACCTTTTCTGTTCTAGGGATGTGTTTTCAGAAATGGTTGCTTACCAGTTTTTTGCATACCATCGATATGCTCGACGGTGATGATGATAACAAATACGATTAGAATGATAATCAATATTTTTGGCGGGAAAACGATGAAGAAACGAATATTCCAGGTTTCGCGAAGCTCATCGATGTCTCTTTCGAGTATTACCATCTGAGCATGTGATAGGCTTGAACAATGCTTGAATCTTACTCATCAAAGGGCTGATTTGCAAAATGTTTACGTAATCGTTACACTAAACAATGCCTAACAATAATAAAACGTTCTACTTTCGGTTGCTTATTGCTGCTTTCACTTTCAAGTATTATCTGTTCTGCTTTGTGGAATCCCACCGGAACACTTTTCTCTTGTATGAGCCCCATTTACATATGTATTTGTCGGTATCATGGCAGTTACCATGCCAATCGAAATCATCTTCGTATGAATCCAGCGTCGGTCGTATATTCGTACGGGAGCTAACGAGATTGGCAGTAGCTGGAGGGGGCATTACCCTAACATTTTTTTTTTGCCGCATGTTACAGGTTTCATAAACATTTTTTCATGAAAGTGTATTATGTCTGCCCGAAAGACCTAAAGTGTCACCTCGGAATACATGACCGGTGAGGAGTACTTGAAGTGACGCACTCGGTACGGGGTGAGCGACGCCCAATCGATGGTGGTGAAGATACTGCCGCGAGCCAGTTCACCCAGGATTCCCGTTAGGTTTTCCGGTACATCGCCTTTATCTTCGAGTGCTGAAAAAAATACAATTATGTAGTTATGTATATGCAAGGTTATAGTTGCATTTTTTTCAGTTTCTTATTTAAATTTTTTATATTATTATTTGTGAATATTTTCAGCAGGCAAACCAGGTGCACTATTATATATTACAGTACTATGGTTAACTCTCTTACTGTAGCTTTCAATTTCCGCATAAACAGCTGTTCGATTCATGATTTTCGCGACTTTTGGGCCAATTTCCGTGCTCAGCCTCGTCGCGAGCCAGCCATCATTCGCGAAGCTTTCCCTCACGTATCCGAGATACACGTTCTGGTCGTCCATATGAAAATAATTTTGAACTAGCAATAAGAGTTTTTCTACACAACGAGTTGACAATAAAAAAATTCGATATCCTGCATAGTAGTATGTAATGCATTAGAAATGCGTATGATTATGACAACACGACCTGGTTAAGAATGCAGCAACAACGAGGAAAAGCATAAAATATAAAGTGTTCTTTGAAAGAGTTCAGCAATAAGCAAAGTCTAATTGTAAGTAACGTCACTATGAAGGCGTTGATGTGCATTGAAGAAAAAAAAGAGAGACGTTTGCACTAATTTCTATATGTCATCATTGCAAACAATGTGGGCGCATCCGCATTGTGAATATGCTCATATTCGATTTCAGCTGAACCTTCAATTGTATACATAATATGTTACTTGTTAAGCGAAGCCAAGAATCACTTTTTTGAAAATTGTATTTATTTTCAATTATACACAGACAGGTTTGGGAAAAGTATCTTATTGTTAGTGGTTAATTAGAGTGTTTGTGTTGTCTCATTCGAGAACATTGTTAGGATGCCTTGCTTCCAAATATTCTTCAAAGTGCTCGCTTAGTCGTTGGTAGACGGGCTCGATGAGAAGGAGGCCGTACGGTGTGTAGTGCAGAGTTCGTTCGAATAGCATCACCTTGTTTCGTGGATCGATCACCTGAACATCCGCAATATTGTTACCGAGCACAATCATTTCGACCGTCCAATATATTTTAGCCACTGGAATTTCCATGTTTTGGTGTGCTTACAAAATTTAAACCTTCAATATCGATCCGATATCCGCACATGTAAAAAGCTCTTTCACCGACACACACAGAAATGGTGCATAAGACCGTACTGCTTGTTGTTTGTTGAGCACTAAGGATGCTGTCACCATAAATGTAGAGTTGTCCGCGAGAACATGTTGTCGATAGAAATCGTAGACGAAGCAGTTCGAGCACTTCCTCGCCACCTCTGCCATACGAGCCCTCATCGGCCAAGCGTCTTCGGTTGTGCCGCCCTAGAAAGTCACAGTCGGATTTTCTTCCCGAAAGTCGAGAAGCAAAGCACTCTTGAGTCGAAAATTGGTCTCATATGTGTCAGTGTAACATTGAACATGTTTGTAGCCGGAGGGTTCTATTTGTTAAAGGAGCAACGGAACCGTTATTTCGTAGGAGTGTGTGCATAGCAGACTACCACAACATCTGCGAGAGAGGCACACTGCACGTCGAGACAATGCAACTTTTACTTGCATATCTCTTTGTCATAGAGAGGGAAGTAACATGCTGTGTGGCGAGTATAGAAGAAAATGGTGATTTTCGACTCAAAGGATTTGCAATTTCTCTTTCCAATTTAAAGGTGTCGTATGTATTAATAAAACAATCGAGGGACGGTGGTGGAATGCATCCAACCTGGTTGACTTGCACATCAGTCAGTGGTATCGATCCTAAGAACTGAGCGATCTTCTTAAAGAAAACACCGCCTCGTGGCCTCGGGAGTGCGTTGAGGACGAAGATCTAAACAGAGCACAACTCCTTCAAACAAACCTTACCTACCTTCTTCACGAAAGGCGCATACGTTTCGAGGTCCCTCAGAATTTCTTTGTAGATATCGTCCTTTTCGACATCGGGGTCTTCCAACGCCTTAGCTGGATTTAGAAACCTGCAAGTTGCTGTTTTGGAAACCTTACTGAGGTTTTCAACTATATAATCATACGATACCTTTGGATAATAAATAAGATGTCCGGTTTGACCTTCTTCAGTGTTTCCAGGTAGACCAAATGATCGCACGGCTCGTAAATCGAAATGTCGATTAGTGCTTCACATGCTGCAATCATTTTTGTTCTATTTGGTGCTACTCACAGGAAAAAACCACTTAATTTTGATTGTCTTATTCATATTTTAGTGCGGTAGTGTTATGGACACTCTTTTTTGAACTGGGTCGCGCTTATTGTTAAGATATCTAACGCTGGTAAAAGAACTTTCTTACTGTTATGCATTTAAGCGCCTTTGAGGCATATATTTGTTGGCTTTTTTTCTAAAAGTATTTATAAATAATTAGAAGTGTGCATAGTATGTAAGTACTTACAGTCAACAGCGAACATCATGAATCGTTTGTAGTGTTGCCTAAAATGTTTTTGAACGAGGCGACCAAGATTCGCTGTATAGGAATTTCCCATCAACAGGAAGTTGTACCGTCCACTGCCTTCCTGAACTGTAGATCATTTTGACTATACGAATGTTTAACCTGCAAATCGTTAACTTTAAAAACATCCGTGAATCAATATGTTTCTTCTTGTACATTATTTGGTTGTGCATCTTTAAAAAATGGCGCGAGATCTTACAATTAGTGACTTTACCAAGTTATTACTTATATTAAGTGCAGCTTTTCTTTAGTTTTTTTGCTATTACTTTTACTTTTTTTGCACAAAACGAGCATTCTATACCCAGATTTTCACTAACAAACGTTCATTACTAGCTCACTGACCAGTTTCTTGGCAAAAACACAAAAATGGGTTAGAGAATTCAATTTTTTTTCGTAACCCTATACCGTTTCCGAAGTTTTGAACCTGCTATGAACTGTGAACAACTTAAAATGAGAATATTGCATTTCTAATAGCGTAGTATTGCAGATCTACATACATCGCACTCGGTCAGCCCAAATGGATCGGCTGGTCCTTCGATATGTGTGCAGTTTGGATATCGTAGATTCTCGTACCATTTCGCTTCATAATCCGCATTGACGCTGATGGCATCGTCTAAAATAATCGTATCTTCTTGTTATCTTCGTCTTTTCCACAATCACAAGAATCCTGGTAGAATTGCAAAACAACATTAAAGGAGGCCGGAAGCCGTGAATTCATGGTGCCAAAAACAACCATTTCCTTATATAGTTACCCCCTCACAGAAGCTGCGGGTCTCTTATACACACAATTCTGCTAACACAAAACAACGGTTTCCGGCCCCCTTTAAAGTGAACGTGGGCAGATAATGTTTGGATAGATCACGATCATGAAGAAATCAATTGATCACATACTTATGGACAGGTTTCTATAGTTGGCCGTCTTCCAGAGCCTCAGGCTGTCTGGAACGACCTGATGCGGTTCAGTAGCAAGTTCTGGCAATCCTGAACATACGTTGAATATTAAGGGAACTGGGAAACGCTATTTCGGTGTGGAAGAAATGTGTGTGTTTAACAATAAGCGAATCTCAACATATGTTTGTAGCTATAAGGAAAAGGCAATTATTGCTTCAAAAAATTCACGGTTTCCGACATATCAAAAGCTTGTTTTGTCTATTCAGAGTTACGATACATTATATTTTCGACATACCTTGTCCGGTTTTATCGGTTCCAGCACTAGTCATCACATTCGGCAGAACAACATCTCCATTTGCGCAAAGAAGAATGGCCGCAGAGGTCGAATACATTGTGACAATAATAATCACAATATTCGTCACGCCCAGTCGTAGATATCGCACTTCGCAAATCTCGTGCACCAATGCGGCAAGAATTATGCACGAGACCATTGCAAGAACGATGTCTGAACATGATCTCTTATTATTGTTAGCAAAATTAACATGAATGGAATGGAACGAGACTATCAGCAGTGCAATGAATGAGATCGATGTCTAATAGCTGAATCATGTAACGCAATAATACCGCGTGGCGAAAAGGTGAGCACTTTGGACTTTAGTGCCCCAGCGGCCCGGTCCGCTCGATTACCGCCCCGCAGGCTATGAGGTCTTGAATCGAGAGTACTGCTATACCATGCGCTCCAAGTGCGTCGTAGTGCACCAACAAGGCGTAGACTGGCCAATGTACGAGATACAGTGCATAGGAGCAATCGCCGACGTATGCAATCGCACGATTCGTAAGAAACCCGCTTTTCCGCTCGGAGGAAATGAGGACACCCGTCAGAAGCGTTACAGATGTTCGCAACAGCGGAATCTGGAAACATTGGTGACTCTAATTTACAGTAATTCGAAACCGCAAGTTAAGCCTTGTTTAATATTTAGACAAAGGAACAAAGGTGGGCAGGACCGGAAACAAAGTGATTTAAAAAGAAATACATCCAAACAATCGATATAAAAACACCGTGTGCTTCATAAAAAAGGAAAGAAAGACAAAGAAACTCACCGTGTTCAATGAGAACAACGCTGATGCTGCAAGAGGTATGAAGATAACACCGGCGCCTGCAAAAAAACTTTTTAAAATTAAACACATATCTTTTTTCTACAACAAGAACAAGCAGTAACACACAGACAAAAACAAACCTAACAATAAGATAAATCGATTTTTGCTTTTCTGAGTGACATTTCCGTGCGGGACCTCATTCGAACGGTACACGTTGTAGGCAATCGAACCAATCGTGAACTGCCAGATTCGAGAGAACACCGAGTTGAACGATGTGTTCTCCGATGAGAAGATATGGTACAGAAACGAAGCGGCAGCAATCGAGACGAGATATGCAAGACATGCTCCAGTCTTTGCACTCTGACACTGGAAGAAAAGTGTATCCAAACTTATGACCAGATATATAACCCCCATACTTATTTTTAAAATTTTAACAGTGTACATTCGACGCTTTCTAACAATAAGAGTGCCTTTATTTAACACTGTGTTTAAAACAAAGTATTATATATAGATCTGTACTAGTTTTGAGGAAAAGTTCTTGATCACTTGCTGTTAACAACTTGCATTACTTTTGTAAGTGTATCGGATTACACTAATTATAAGTTTCAAATGCAGTATTTTTTAGAATACCTTTACTGGAAACAGCAAAAATGGCGCGAGCAGATAGAACTGAACTTCGACTGCCAATGACCAGGTATGCGTGAAGAGGTCATGTGAAGCAACTACCTGAAAGGAATGTTTCACCAATATCATGCTTACAATTAGAACATTTTTAGTAGCATAAATTGCCGAATGACGATCAGTGACAGAGATTGATTGATTTTGTTGATCTTCTGAACGCAGAAAAAGGATAAAAGAGCAAAAACAATCGTCAGTTGAGCAATCATGATCTGATTCGCAATTCCGTTGTGTGGCCGATAAGAATAAGATCAGCATGATAATGCAGATTCGCTTTCAAAATGCGCCTAATTGTAATGCCGTGAAAGCTAACAAAAATCAAGCGTTGCTATGATGGCGTGCATTCCGAACTGCAGTGTGCTGGTGCACCGGGAAGCACGTTCCCAAAATGCACTCAATATGTACACTGCATCCATTCATACACACAACAATATGCCGAGATTTTTCCTCTGCTATCGCGAATTCAATACAAATAAACGATATTGGTTTCATAATTCAAGTGATTGTGACATGTATTAGTTAACTATTCACAATTTTCTTCAAAAGACGTCGATTCTGCGATAAATAAAGTTTAAAAAATCTCAATTTGAATTGTCGTTTCTAATTGTAAGATGTGCAAATGCCCACTATGCACATAGGTCTCACGAGCACTAACCACAATTGCTGGGTCATTCCTCCACTTTAAGAAAAAGACCATATGAATGTAAGAAAACCTGTAAAACTGTCATATTTCTGCACAAAATCTTTGCTATCGTAATGTTAGTATTCAAGTCAGTTTCAATCAATACTACAATTGGTTTCTTCTGTAACAAAAATAAGTCAAGCATTGCAGCTAGTGATAATTTTATCCATTAATGTGTGCCTCTAACCTGTCGAAAATACTCCTCCTCCCTGCTGTCTCCCTTGAGATTGGTTGAGAAGGTGAGTGCTCGAATGGCGGATCTCGTATTGTAGAACAGCAGTTCCGGGTTGTCGAAGACCAGAACCACAACAAGGAGGCAGATGGTGACCACCAACAGATACAAAGGAAAGATGCGCTTCACACGACGACCGTAGAATATCGTGAATGATGATGAAGCTTGGCCATCGCTATTGGACAAGACCATTGTGATGAGAAAACCCGAAAGCACGAAGAAACTGAACAAGAGTGCCTGGATAACGATTGCGGTTTAGAGTGACAGTG
>JACMIJ010001100.1:0-13798 GCA_014805365.1 Koerneria luziae
CAATGTACATGGATAGACAGGATGAAACACATTTGTATAGAGATATTCATTAAGAAACACCCGAAGGGAATGTGACCGGTACTGTTTTGAATAGAAAACGAAACAGCTTGAGGGGATTTGAAATCAGTTAGAAAACAAAAAGACAATGATCTCAGAGTTCTTACGCAAAACGTTTGCAGACATCACCAGACCATTGCATGACAGAAACCGTAGATGCAAGGGAATACAATGCAGGCCAGAAGCAACAACAAACAAGACAATAATATAACGAATGCAAAGAAGCTAATTTTGGTACCATACTTATTCGAACAGCTGTAGTTGTCGTTGATACAGTATGACGAAGGTGACCGAAGCCGTGGAGAAAATGAACACAACCAGCAGGAATCGGTCCAGGACCATTGCCACCTGAGAACAACAAATTGAAGATTACTGTACTTCATAGTTACTCTTATGATATGCGTTTATCGTCTACAAACTGAAGTGGCTAAAGGTAAATGCACTTGTCTCTATTGACAAGAACTGCTTCCAAGGCAACAACTACTTTGTTTCAAGTATGGTATGATATATATTCTTATTCCAACTGTTCAATATGTTTCCTAGTATAGAAACCGAAACCGGCTGTCTCCATAATACTAACAACTTATGCTTTTTTCTTTTCATGTTTGTCTTACATATCACTATTTAACACTCGTTTAAACTCTCGCTATTAAATGTCGCATCACAACACTTCACATTTCCAACGTATTCCTGTTTCATTGCAAAGACCACATCAATATCTTATTGTTAGTACTTTCACACCTTAGCTTTACAAAATGCTACTTATTGTTCGACTTGTGAAATCGATATCATGTACTGTACGTTGAAACAGTAGAACTTATAAATAGCAATCAGCAATGCACCGCGTTTCATGATCGCTATTATGATGTATTATATTATATCTCATATAAGTACAAACACAAAGGAATTTGAGAAACGAACAAAGGAAAATGCTAATTTTGTATCAGCGGCCTAGGGGCAGCTTCAAAACAAGAGTGCTTGTACCTGTTCCCACTCCAACTTGGTCGCGTCCCTTCTGTCCTTTTCCGCCAAACGCATCTCGTTGCGTTCGATGGTCGCATGGACAGAATTCAGCACACGAAGGAACTCGGATTCAAACGGATCCGATGTTGGCGAAATGGCTGGAAATACACAATGAGATAGCCACAATGCATTATCCAAGCAAAATCATATGATATTTGAAGCAAATCAATACAGGTGCACTTTGTAGTCCCCCTTGAGTTTAATGATTTTCAGAGCTTTGTCATAACATATTTGATGTTTGCCATAAGGAACTCTGAATTTTAAACATGTTTGGTGCTGGCGACAAGAAATATTGTTTACAAGCGATATCAATCCCCTACCATTATGTTTCAAGAATATTATTACTATTCAATAATATCTTCCGATATGATTTTGTATTCCTTTAAAGAAGGAGTGAACGCACTTTTTTCTTACTATGCCCGAGTCTTATGTTTGTTGTGAAACACGAATAAATAGGGCATAGTTACATGCTATACATTGACGATTTTCTGCCTTTCAAGCCTCATAAAACACCCAATTGGGATTTATATCACTAAACAAGCTACAGAAGCGTCAACCACACTCTGGGCAAGCTATGGTTAACGGGGACATAGTACTTTAAAAAGTGAGTTTACGCCTTCTTTAATAGTTCTCTTCATTGTTATCTTTCGATAAAGGTATTGTTGATAACAATCGAACAACTCTTACACATGCTTCTTTCTGGCGGCGCTGCATTATTCGTCTCACCACCCGATGTCCTCTCCGCTCCCTCGTACCGTCCATCCAGCTCTGAGAACGACACCTAAAAGCTGATGTTATCACGATCCGCGCCAGCAGACACCACAAGCACGCACTGTGAGAGGGATCGGTCCCCTATTGAAAGCAACTTTGAAAATGTGTTCAGAAATGTTTCTTGACAAACGTTGCAAGCTTGTTGTCAGGTGCCGATCCCTCTTTGTTGTTGAAGAAGCGGCTAAGGAATCACATGTTAGCGTCTCGTAATCTGTGATCACCCAAGAAGCAGTGCAAGGAATGACGGCGGGGGTTAGCAAGGAGGAAGACTTCGTTAGCAGAGGAAGTATGAGGGTGAGCAGGCAGAGAGACGAGACGGGCAACTGGCAGAGCACTGGGGATGTGCGGGTGCCGATCTATGTCTTTCTTATATGAGCAGACTGTTGAGTAGCTCTTCACTACTGCTTGATCTCAGAAATGTCTTCATCTTGACCGAAATGCCCGCCAAATCTTCATAGGTCTTTTTTTGACAGGATCCGACAGTTAACAAACAGCTTCCGGACATACTCAAACCGTGTGTGTGCTGAACTTCTGGCTGAGGATTCTCCTTCAAAGCCGGTTCTGCGTAGAAGGAGAATGCGATTGCTTCCTAATAAGACATCCCTTATCCGATAATTTTGTATAAGTGAATTGTTACTACAACTTGTTGTTAGTGTGCTTGGGTCAAAATCTATGGAAAAGGGTTGTTCTTTCTAGAAAGTGGATTGATTGTTAGTTGGCAGAAGCAGCAAACGACACCGTGCAAAGGGAACAAGCGGGCAGGGAATCAAGCAAAAATCGTAGTGTAAATTACACGAATGGGCAGCAGAGGAAGGGCCAGCGAAGAAAATGCGCAAGAGTCAAGGATACTGGGTCGACGTGTGGAAAACGGTGAACGAGACTGAAAGTTGGAAATAAAATTATGCATTTTAGAAATAATAAGAGTAAAGCTATTTAATACAAGATATAAGGACGCACACATCTATGTGTTAAAACATATGGGAACTGCTCTATGATCTTGCTACTTTTCTGCAATCCGATTCAAAAGCTATCTTGTTGTTAGATTAGAACCCTAATGTAAAATGTTACTGTTAGAAACATGCTAGAAAATGTTAGATTGTCATACGGGAAGTTTGGCACACTCAACTAAGAAACAGACACTTACTGGCTCAGCTTCAGTATTTTCCTCCTGGTAAAGAGAATTATGTACGAATTAGCGAATCACTACATAAAATAACTTCACGATAAGATTGCTTATTATTTAGATAGATTTAGATAGTTAATGTTATTCTAATTTAATGATTGTAAGCAGCATAAATGATCAAATAACGTACCTTCTTAATCTTTGAGTTTCCATTCGACACTTTCGGTGTGATGAATGGCAGGAATTCGTTGGTACATTCGATGGTCAGTCGGTTCACGATTCCTTTGCCCTCTCCGGGATGCTCACGCTGAACATTCATCACATTTTGAGAGATTATTAAATGTCTTATACTTATTTTACAATTTCTTTTTATTTATTTATTTTATAAATAAAATAAATAAATAAAAACTGGGCTAACAAGCAATAGTTTCTTGACTAATTGTAAGAAGTTCTGTATCTTATTATCTAGAAAAAGAAGGAGCAAATCGGAGGAGCCCTCCGACATGCATTTTGTCATAGATTTTATAAGCGCTTTACAATAACAAATACAAAAAACCCTAAATATTCATTAGTTGATATCCTAAACAAATGAAGAGCTGTTAAAATTTCACGATTGTGAGACCATTCCACATAACTATGTATAGTTCCCGCGTTCATCTTCCAGGCAATATGCAAAACGTTTCGTAAAGACGCACACCAGAAGTGCGCCATACGCTAATTATTAATTCCTCCCGTTCGAGAAAGTCATCAGAAAATCACTGCCCGGTTCCTTATTGCGAACCAACGTCAGTTCAATTTTGTTTTCCAGTATCACGCAAGATAAGCGTTCCATTCGACAGCTAATACCCCAATACGCTAATATGTTAACAATACTACCTTTCCTTCCCAAATATACGTGATAACACATATGCACACAAGACAAATAAGTCAGGAATGTGGTTACCTCATACAAGTACTTCACATGGGCATTGATGGAATGGTACGGTTGCAGCCGCAGGCACAGTATCCGGGAGAGATATTTGAATGCCATGATTTGCAGGAAGGGAGGAACCGCACTGCCGTGGTAGCCGTAGTGATGCACGTTGAGCTGGAACACATCACATATAACGCAAACACGTAGTGTTTAAAAATATTGTAAAGATTACTAACTATAAGCAAAATTAATGCATAAATTAGGTTTAATTAACGCTTCATGTCAGGAAACGTACAGTAAACACGGTCATAGCAGTCGCCAATGACACGATGAAGATTGTCACTCCGTAGTAGATTCCTGAAAAGTAGTCATTGGGTGGGTACATACTTTCTTCAGTACTTATGTACAAGCAGTCAAGTATTCCAAAACGCTAACAATAAGATCAAAAGGGAAAATCCCTTCAGGTGTTGACGAAGCCACTGCTTTTACCCGTTGAATGTTCTACATGCTGGCAAGACTAATTGTAAGAATAGCATTGTTATTGGGATTTAATGAGCAACAAGCAATAAGCATAACTTACCGATAAGAGGAAGTGCTTCGGAGGTCGGCGGCATTCCTTCCGCAACCAACATCAGGAACACTGTTGTTGAGAGCAGCGATGTGATACCTAAACAGGCTATGTTAAGCGACTTGTAGATCACAATTATTTAGATGACAAAAAACGTTATATATGGAACTGATTATTGGCGTAACAGGATACGCACTGAAATTTTTTTGCTCTTACAATAGATGAGAAGCACAAATCGTACGGC
This sequence comes from Koerneria luziae, assembly GCA_014805365.1. Classification (NCBI taxonomy): domain Eukaryota; kingdom Metazoa; phylum Nematoda; class Chromadorea; order Rhabditida; family Neodiplogasteridae; genus Koerneria; species Koerneria luziae. The sequence continues at coordinate 4,700 of JACMIJ010001100.1, forward strand.
CACCGGCCATTCATTATGCGCCGTAAAACAAACGTTTGATTGTCCGTTATGATCTTATTGTTAGCATTGTAGGCATGAAATATACAGCACTATGCGTTTTCTTGTATAATATGGAAACCCTATGTATGTTAAGTGTTCATATTGTATGCGAAGTGATGCAACGTTACAAATCTTACAAGTAGTTAAAATAAAGTGTTTACAAGAATACCGTACCCAGTGTGACTTTCTCTCCGGAGTCCGACGGCATATAGAAACCCAGCAGGGCGATTCCACTTATCAGAACACATGGCAGAATCAGATTGAACACCTCAAATTATAAAAATTCGTATAAAGTGGTCGTTTTCCTTATTTCTGACTGCCTAGTCCTGATTGCAATACAAGCACGTTGTCCAAACTGTGTTTCACTTTCTAAATATAGCGGGAATTTTTGCCGTGAACATCACTGCTCGTGACACCTCTTAGCTGCAAAGACAATGAAATCGTTCGTTATGTAGTAGCGCTTTGAACCTGTTCACGAAGACTTGAAATATGCATAATTTTTTGTTCTCATTGTCAGTCACAATTCCATTGTGTTTGTATGCAAATGAGGTAGAATAGACCGGAACGCTTTGACTTACATAGAACATTGGTCGCCTCTCGATTCCAATGTGAATATCAACGAATGGATACGGTTCCGGACAACACGAATAGATGGTGAAGTTCAGCTCGGCTCTGCAATCACTGTGTCACAATACATTACAATACGCATGAGACGTTCTTCTTGAGGATGCAAAACATGCTCAAGAAGAACGTTTGAAACAGCTTTTTCTGTGCAGCACAGAACTTGTAAGATTGAACTTGTTGCTAGCTTGAATCTAGCAAATAGCGTCAGTGTAAGAGTTAAAACGGAACGAAGATTGTTTAGTGACAACAGTTTCAAGCCATTCAATTACATAAGAAAGTTACCTGATCAAAATAAGATGCCACTCAGTGCTCATCATGTAGTTGCTCTCATCACCTGCAAACGCACAACAATCGTCCCGCAATATTTGTGTTTCACAATTTCCGTAATACGTGCTCAGCAACAGAGGACACAGTACATCTTTCAGCTAAGCTACTCTTCTTACCGTGTTCTGAACTGATATGTAAATCAATTTTTGTTCCATCGTACGCCCATGAAGCAAATTTTAAGCTGCATTGCTGAGTGTCGAATCTGAAACACAATGTTATACTGACAGAAAGAGGAATTGACTCGCTTAGCCAAAAGACCGCTAACACACTTGACGTTGTGCTGTTCACACCTAACTTATAACCCCACTCACACTCATATATGAAGATGGTTGCCATATGCTTATGCGTAAGGTATGTATTGGATGTAAATGATACCCCTAATTGTAAGGATAAATTATATCATTCCTTATAAAGAGTATCTACAATACAGGACCAACAACCGGCTTTTACAGGTGCAACATAGGAAGGGTCTCCCAAACAATAGTATCGTCTTTCTCATCCTAATTGTAAGTATAGCCTAGTTGTATTCCTAGTTTATCTCTAGTTCGCTCCGATGCTACCTTGGTGTGCGTTCTATTGGCCAGACGACCCCCGGCGGAGCAGATTTTTCCTCGAAAAGAAGCAATCAAGCAAATAAGGAAGCGACGGGTGGAGAAAAAGAAAGAGGACGGCCGGGGAAAACAGAGGACAAGGTGAGATGCACCTGTTTTACCTTAGCTTTTCGTATCTTTATCGATTTATTGAATAGGATATCACTAATCCGAAGGAAAGATCAAATTGAAAACACAAAGGTAACAGATAAGAAGAAGACATGCAAGAATGTGGTCAGACTGGAAATGTAGTAACAATGATATATTCAAAATAAGACGTACGGATAATATCTGACATCCAACTGGCAGCTGCTCTTGAATATGGCAGCCGAGGCCCAGGTGACATTCCCGAGATAGTTCACGACCACGTCCGTGCTCATAACCGACTTTGTGTATTGAGAGTCGGCACTAAACACATATTTTATTTTTCTTATATTTTTATAGTTTTTATAGTTTTCTCCCCCCCCCCAATCGCTAAATGTTTTTTTTCGCATACCAACTTTACATAATACTCGGAAGTGCGCATAATGCTCCGTGCAGTTTTTAAGAGGCTACAGTATGCCTCGGTATCGATTTCCCCTGCTATCCAGAGATCGCCATTAGCGTGCATTCAATGGCCATCGTCTGCTTCCGCATAAACACGGCAATTGATCATTTTCGGATGAATAATTGAGTGCGAGCCAACTTGTTGTATGCAGTGTCTGTCAATATGCGAGGAAGACAGCTAGTTATGCTCGAAAGGAAGTTGGTGGTGTATAACTACCGCTTACTAAGTAGTAAGATAGTAAGTGCTTACATGTAAGGCTTACTATTTATACCAAACAATAACGTTGCGGAAAGGCAATTTGACAACTCTAACGGTTACACAAGTATGCTAACAATAAGTTTTTTTGTTCAAATATGGTACTATTGGCATATTTGACTCCGTTCTGAACAAATATCTGACTGTCACTATAAATTCAATTTTGTAAGCGTATTCAAATTTTTCACACTTCATAGCAGGCTCAGAGAGCGTTGCCTAGGCTTGCAATAATATGAGTGTTTTGGCAAATTTGTGTAATTGTTAAGAAAGATAACAGTAAGATCGGATATTGAACAGTCGGATGTTTGCATGGAACGAAATTTAGTATGTCAATAGTATGCTAAAGCACGATATTATAAGAGTTGTTTACAAGCAGTGCTGGAACGACATAAGAAAAAAACGAACTTGTTATAGAGAATGATATCCGGCCTCCATATCTTCTCATAGGGAATGTGCATTTTTGTGAGATTATTGAATTCCCTCGGATCCCAGACCAACTTGTAGTCCGTCCAGTGCTGTCGCACCCATGCATTCGTGGTTAGAATTTGGTTGCGTTCATCCTGAAAAGAAAGCAATTTTCAAGCTTACAAAAGCAATCCTAAAGCAATTCAATGCTCTGAAAATGTTGTTCAAATCCGTAGCTACTCTATACAATACTTTGAATTCTTCCTAGTATGCTTGATTGCGTTAACTATAACTTTGCTAACAGTAAGCCAATGAATATACGGATGTGACATTGAATTGAAAAGTAGCCACAGATCACAATCATATTGTTTCTTGAAACGCAAAAATTATTCTTTAGTGCTCTGAAGCAACACTACCGGTCTTCCTCTAACAATAAGCATATCATAGTACATACATATGGCAGCAAGCTTGGCTGGGCTGACATTGTTTTTGTTACTTCCTTGCACTAACTCAATCTTCCCCGGCAGAACAAACTCGCTTCGATTACTACGGCACAAAACACAAAAACAGACATACACTTTACATCAGTAATGTATCAAAATAACCTGAATAATTTATAATTGTTTCGGCTTATTTACCCTAACAGGAAGTAATTATCGAAAGATTCGAAATAATTAAAGAGGTTAAGTCTATCAGAAGAAAACTTGTGATACGCTTCATAAATATTTCTTTAAAATAGTACTCTCTTGAATGATTTTTTAAACTCTCTTCGGACCTTTCCATATACTACTATAAATTTATGATACTTGTATTGCAAATCTCATCGATATGCTGTTTCCCATGTAAAAAATTGTTTGTAGACTGATTTCAGTCGGCAAGCAGTTTCACTAAAGTATTGGGACAAAAAGCATCTAGTCGCAGAAAATAACTGGCGCCATAATTTTTTATATTATTCCAAGAGAAGAAAGATAATCTCAAAGTGGACCTACCACATCGATAATTTGTGTGAGTGAGAAGACGAAGGTCACAGATATGGGTAGATCATGTGACAGTGACGGCCGCACGTCCTTCTCGTAGCCATGCAGCAGATGCCTGTACAGACGAACGAGATTCTCTTCTGCCCCTGAAACAAAATTATTGTTACTTTACACTAACAAAATTGATATTTGCACCAGTAAGTGATTATTTCTTTTTGCACTTACGATAAACTGTGATAGACTGACTATACAGAAGCTATTGTTCTCACTGTAACAGACACACTGTTACAAATGATTGAATCTCTTTAACTGTGTGAATTCAATGTGCTATACAACTCACATTGTTGTTTCACGTCCATTAAATAATAGCCCATTGTTTCTCTTTGATAATTATCCTGTAAACATTTCTACTGGCAAGGTTCTAATAGCTTCCGCAGCATCTTCAGTGTTGCATACCAGTGAATGTGTTCATAAATCTTTCAATAGTTCAAGTGGGCGCGAAATTGTTTCGCAGAATGCGCGTATGCAGTTCAAGTGTTCCTTGCTGAGGAAAGAACTTGTCACTTGTGTTCATAGAGGATCGACCGATGTTCTCGAGGCCATCGGAATAATGGAAAACAGATGCTAACACATAAGTACGCATCTCGCTTCTATTGTTAGCGAGCAAAAACAAAAACTGAAGAAGACTCTTGCTGATGTATTCATAACAATAAGAACATAGTATTGCACCACATTCCATTCAGAGTTCATTCCGGGAAATCCCGAACTGCACATCTCATTCACGTGTTCAAGACGTACGACCTTCAACCTTTGAGATAAAATACGCACAAAACTAGTGCACATGATGACATACAATGTTTTTACATATTTGCTAATTGTAAGTGTCAATGTCGAATACTATTATACATCGGCAAAGTGCTGGTACATCCAACACATCCTGTTGCTTCCGCCGGTCTGCAGTACGTAATTACCATACGACAACAAAGGTCTTACTCTCTGTAAGAAAAGAATATACAAATTTGAGACCGACGAAAGTTGAACTGTCTCAACATGTTGTGCCAAAGAGACCATTTGATATCTTGTTGGATTTTGTAGTCAAAAAGCTTTCTGTGTGCTTCTTCATCCCTAACGTCCTTACCCCGCGAAGCCCTTTGCAAACCCTCCGTAAACCTTCTAAAAACAGGCGATTTTGATGCGATTACCGCAGGATGGGCTTGTTGTTGTCGGGCATTGCATTGATTGAGAATGCACGAAAAACACGGAGGAGGGAGGTGAAGATTCACGTTTCAAGGACAAGAAAATGATAGAGGAGATGACAACCTCGGTATTCCAGAAAGTGCTTGTTGTCAGTGCCAAGGTACCCGTTCTAACAATAAGCCACAACTTGCCAATGCCTATGAAAGGAAGCGTCAAAAGTATCGATAAGGTTGCTGGCAGCGCAGACACAACATCTAGCTTCCACGGTCTACAGCATCTCAATTCCATACAATAACAAGAACTTCACTCTCTATGACAAAAGAATATCCAAAGTTGAGACCGGCAGAAGTTTCACTGCTTCAATGAATTGGGCAGATTTGTAGGCCCATGTACTTGTGCCAAGCGTTAGCCTCAAGCCTATAGTGAATAATTGATGGCTTGCAAACCAGCACGTACTCTGCAAGTATCTAAACAGATTTAAGCTACGAGCTTCGTTAAACTAAACTCTAGTTTGCTCTATCGATCGTTTGCCGTTGATCTGTTCCTTCTATTGAGGAAGTTAAGTGGATTTGGATGTCCGCCCTGGACACGTGGAGAAGAATCAACACGAGGACAACAAAATGAAGAGGAAGAAGGCGAGGGAACAGCTAGGTATGGTCACTAACCTACGTGTGGGATATTGACAGTTAGAACTGCCAACTCTTTGCTTCCGCGGTTACTTGCTATTTGTGCTCTCTCTCGAAAAGTTCCTTATAAGTGAGAGAATTTTTTCTCACTCGCTTCTATTGTTATCAGAAAAAGCCAGATGTTTATTGTTAGTACAATTTTGCACCTCTCCCTTTCTGAATACCTCTGTATTACCTTATCACTTACCGGAAACCAATGAATTCTCAGTGCCTTTAAAGGAATCCCCATTTCCGACATGAGAGATGCCTAGGATTGCCTTTGGCAATCATGACCTTCTCGAATATTCACCGGGATTGATGCGGCAGACGTGTTCCAGCTATCATGGCTTTCGTGATGAACACGTCTTATTTAGGCAAAATATTAAATTTTATGGCATAAATGAAAAGAAAGCACTTTGAAAGGAGGCCGGAAACCGTCATTTCATTCACGCAAAATGTGTTCATAAGGAGTGCTTTATTGACCCATCACTTTTGTGTTCAGGGAATACACATAAGCAAATTCCTCGGTGAACTGACGGTTTCCGGACAGTTACGCGAAGTATCCACTATGAAACAATCAAACATGAGACTTCAATTATAAGACAAAAGTACTGTAAAAGTACTGTAAAAATCGAGGTGTTACTCAATTTATTACAAGACTCGATCCATCAAAAGTTTTATACAAATGACCAACTATTATATTATCAATTATAGCTAATTAACAATGTTGATAAGGATAGTTATCCATGCTAGGACCTCGTTATTGGTTCCGAGCAGCAACATTTCTGTTCCACAATTTGGGAAAAAACTTTCTATCCAGGAAGTAACTTCCCCGATGTCTGACAAGTATGTTTGCCACTACGCCAAGAGGATTTCTCCCACTCTTATTGTTAACGAAGTCTACTTCACCAACGTGACAACAACATTCTGCTTGTGAGAGATCGGCATGGAGAAACCAGAAAAGGCATCATGGAAAGGAAGATAAACAGAGTGAATGAATAGGTTCTCACAATAAGGAACTGATAGACATGTATTATACCTGGACGGGTGCTTATTGTTAGAAAAAGTAAAGTACACTTTTTATAAAGTACTCCGATAATCTTATTGTTAGGATAGATGAATAATTGTACTTATGATTCAATTAGTTAACAATAATGTTTTCTATGTACAACATTTATTACAAACATCATACTCCAAGATGCGGAAACGACTATAAGCAATTCTTCCTGCACAAGAGCTGTAGTTACAACCAAAAGCAATTCACGTCCACGTTGTTAAAGTGAACATACAGTAATACCTACAGTAACTTACTTATATTGATGAAGCAGTAGAGTAAGAGTAGTATGGAGACGAGCATTCGACGGCACAGGCCGAATCCTCTTCTCTCTTGATCGGCCGAAAAGGGGCGGAGCCGGATGGAAGCCGGCGGAAGGCCACCCCGGCTGGCGAAGACGTGACGAGGGACCATCCCAGACACGCAGCCGAGGCTGTTTTCTGCCAATGAGCTGTAGCTTAGGCTCTACGTGCATATTTATATCAGAATTTCATATTCAGCATAAGCAAGAGAAGCGGGACGCGAGGTGACGCCATGTCGCCGTTGACACGAACGTGAGGTACCTTTGAGGATTTCATAGAATATCACAATACTTACAATTAGTATTATTAACAAACTTTATTTGCAACTACAGTAAAAGGTTGAACGGTGAACAACATGGAACATACAGTATACCTTGTTCATATCACATGAGAAGCTTTATAAGCCTAATTGTCAGCACGTGTGGGCAACGTGACCGAACCAAATTATCTCAAGACATGCAAGTTCCCATCGTTCCATTTATTGGTTATTCATATACGCTTCATGATCTGCTGGACACAAGTACGGTATTCCAGAAACAACTCTTCGCAATCAAATTGCATATACGCATCTTATTGTTAGAATCAGTGTAATACTTCCTTATTCTCTGCTGACAATCGTGTACAGCAAGGGCTCGTTCTCATATTACAGTATCCAATCGTGTTCCCATGGTAACACAGAATAACCGAACATGTTCCTACATTGGTACTAGGTAACGATATTCTGACAGATTGGGCAACTTGTGAACATTCCAGTAATTGTGTAGCTGTGACAGTGACATCTTGCCCGTCATCTCTGCTTCTCCCCAATGCAGTTCTCTGCTCCCCCGACACCGCTCATTCGATTTTGCCAACCTTCCGATGTTAATAAATTCAGCACTTGAAGAGTAGCGAAGATCAAAAAGAGGAGCGGAGAAACGAGTGAATGGCGTGTGGATGAAATGCAGCAAAAAACAACATCCTTTTTTTAGTTAACCATGTTTATACAACTGGAAAAGAAACTTTGTCTACCATATCCAAACGGTTCAAAGGAAATGAAAAAGTATGGTTACAAACCCTTTATGCATACATACATGTGTTATTTTGTATTAGTTACACACCGGCTTGACTTACTCGTGACAGTAATTTCTAAATGATCTCTGAAGCCTAATGAATAGGGGTTACAAACATAACCTGAAACACAAATATAATTGCTTCACAGTTACTTATTAAAATTACCGTGAAAGAGGAATACGCGGTATATTGTTGTTAAAATTGCAGCCTTTGTATAATAGTTTGCGCTGAAGCTAATTAAAAAACCTTTCGGTTTTCAATAATATTCAACTCATGTTCCTAATTGTAAGCTGCAAAAAAATACACGCAGCGATGAAAAAAATATTCATTCCCTCTCTCATATTCCCTGCGGGACCACAGCCGCGAAAAACAACTCATAACAATGGACAATGCGCGACGGCAGCCCAAAAAGAGAACAAATCGTCGTGTTCCTCCTCCCATTCCTCATGAGGAGCCGCCAACTGGGGACCACACATAACTCAACTCCCGAAGACCGTCCCAAAGAACAGCAAAATGAGTGACATCACCGAATATCAGGCATTGTACATTAACAAACTTCATGTCTCATTTAAAAGTGTAAGAATAGATAGTTCCTGTTATTTTGTCTAGTATTACGGTAATTGAATGATGTCGAACATAACCGTTCGCATTGTCTTGACGAATAAACCTAGGTGAAACACAAAAGTACAATTATATTACGCTGGAAACCTTTTCTGCTCACTACAATACAAAGTCACATTTTCTAGAAACCGTGAATAAAAGCGTAAATGTATCAATACTCTATGACGCCCATGGGAGTCATTACATGCTCCAAAAGAATTTGGTCTAGATCAAGAAGAAAACATTGCTAGGAGTAGAAACTTGCATTACATGCAAATGCGATATTAGCTGCACCAGCTTTATCAGCAAGAATAACTTACAATCGACATTAATGTAAAATACATACCTAAATACAATGATCGAGAACAATTACAATCATATTTACAAAAAATCAATTAGTTTCTATTAGATTTCATATAATGTGTTCTAAAAGTGTTAACCTGAGGCTTCAAAGATACCCGTATATC
>JACMIJ010001101.1:0-13798 GCA_014805365.1 Koerneria luziae
ATTGTGTGTTTAACTGTGGTAGTGTGACAAGGAGCAGACTGCGGGATAAATACTAAGTGCCAGCCGAATTTTGAACGGCTGGTCTCGCAGCGACTAAAGGGCCACGTGTAGTAGTTGGCTTTGCACTGACTTTAAAAACCGGCTTGCATATGTTGCAGGCAATGAGTGTAGGAAGCTGTTTTTTACGGTTCAGGTGTGACAGCTAGACAGCGGGTACTATACTCATTTAGTTGCGCAAAAGTTACAGCAACCATTTATAGTGTGCTTTGCTGGAGCTTTCTGCTCCTTGTCAGTCAGCGCACATTGTGGGTTTATTTTATGGTTATTTCCTTTTAGCTAGCTAGCATTAGTAGAGAGAGGTATATTGCGGGGAGATTTGTGGTTTCTTTTTTTGCAGATAATGATATCATCATGTTCGATTTAGCAATAGGCCCAGCTAACTTCGTCTATGCGTACTAATTGTAAGATTTTGTCGTTTACAAATTACGTTCGAATGCCTCAAAGCGAGATTGCAACGAACACCCTCACACCACCGCACCATCGACCATGAATCGCACTAAATTAGCACCTACTAAGTGTGCAAAGTGATGCGGTTGTGGGGGCAGAGTAGTGTAACAGAGCAACGTCGCACATGACACCCTAGTTCGATCTCTTTGCGAGCAATAACGTCCCCACCAAACCAAAGCTTCGTCCTAAGAACCATTATATATTATATGTGCACAAATATCTGACCGTCACAACATAGTCTTATTGTTTGGACTCTTTCTTTTTTTACACACATTTGAAACATATTCAACTTTTTTGCGATTTTCAAGCTCACAAGCTTGTGAGACTACCATGATCAGCAAAGAAGTCAAATGCGCTTGTAAATTTAAATATATACCAACGGTTGGATATATAATATGTACAAAACGGAGCCAAGAAGTCCAGTGTTACGCTTATAATAGTTGACGGAGCAAATATCATAAACGTTCGTAAATGCAGTTTCCTTGCTCGCGGAAATTTAATAACGATAATCGCTGTATCTTGCGTGATCTGCAACAAAAAAAAGAGTTTATTTTTCGCATAGAAACCAATATTGCTCATTGTCAGTACAGAGCCTCGCAGTTACAGCGTGTTTTTGGCATACCGTTAGCTTTTTGTAACATTTTACAAATATAAAACTTACAACTTTGCGTACCAGGGAACACAGTGCTGTTCATTTTCCGATACCTTCAAAATATCTACAAAGATTTTTTCTATTCCAACTACAAGAAAAGGTTTTACGCCAAACCTCGAGCGCGGATCTATATAATAGAACCATGATTTGTGGGAATAACGATATTTCACGAATCTTCCTGTTAGCGTACGCACGGATATCGGCATCAGTCTACCTTAACCACATTTCCATGTCTTCTTCACTTGTACACGTGAAAATAGTTATTGTCTGCATGTTTGATGCGTGTTTACCCCGCCCCGTGACCCCCGCTTGACCAGGAAATAACGGCCAGAGGCGTATAACACTCAAGGAAAATGATCGTCAAATAAGCCTCAAGCGTGCTTGAGCGTTTGAAACACTCATTCCCCATGTTACATTGTTCTCACAGTGTTTTGAATCTATTGTATTACATATGTCTTTGTGCCGATCCGGAAAACAGTCCAGCACTATTGAGGCTCCTTTGATCCCTACGTATAAGGTTCATGAATTTGTCCGATAAGCTTGCAAGCACAAATTGCTGTGATTACACAATTATTCGTTGTTAAACGTACACAGTGGTACTAAACTATTCCTGTTAACTGTGGCCGAAGACATGTTTTTGAATTTTGCTATCGGAACAGTTTATTTTGCATTACTTTTTTCCAGATGCGTGAACTCAGTTCGGATGCTTGAGAGCGTTCTCGTTGTCCGACAGATCACCTTCGCCACCTCCATCCTCTCACTCATCCTCAATTTCGTCTTCGCCCTTCTCCTTCTCTTTCGTCCTCCGGTCAAATTTGGCTCCTACCGATACTTCATATATTACACGGTCTTCATGGATCTTGTCTACTCTGCTTGTCATCTCGTCATTTCTCCCGTACGTTTAAAAGGAGGATGAAAACCGTGAAGCGTCGGAGGCAAAACCATTTGTTCCGTTAGTGTTTAACAGTATCTTTCAAAGCATATTGCATTCTTATTGTTAGGAGGGGCCTGTACTTAACCGTGATTCCGTAGACGCAAAAACCAAAAAAGTCACCATTTCCTTGTATGTTTGCTCAACTCACAGAAGTTACAGGCCTCTAGCATACGCAGTTCTGCTAACACAAAAGAATGGCTTCCTGTAAAAGAAGGAGTTACTCTGACAACCTGAGGATAACAAGACAAAACCAATCGTGTAAGCCAAATCGTCTCAGGTTTTCTACGTGACTGAGGGGCTTTACTTGATCATTCCTCTGTATCAAGTGATCAGTCACGTGTTCACGGCATTCGTCACCTACCTCTGGATGGCCATTTTCCTCATCGAAATGTTCTCCGTTACTGCTTGTTTCACTTATCGATATGCGGTTGTATGCAAGTATGTCGCTTTCTTTATATGAAGAACCCGTGTCCTTTAAAATAATACAAGAGACACCGACTGCATCCGTCCTAACACAAAATACACATTGAACTGATGATATCAAGTATTAGGTGTTTTTGCTAACAGTATGTTACTGTTTTCAAATGAACTTTGTCATTGAGAACAGCTGAATAGTAGCATTGTCACTTTGCAGTGCGAACCTTGCCCGCTGGTTCGACGATCCCCGTCGTCGGTTTGTCATCATCGCCATCTTCTTGTTCTTCTTTGCCATTGCCTGCTTCATTGCCTATGAAATGTTCGACATTACGCCCGCTGGGAAAGGGTCGGCTCTTTGTTCATTTTGAATTAAAGGAGGCCAGAAACCGTTGTTTTGTGTTAGTAGAACTGCGTGTATAAGCGACCCACAACTTCAGTGAGAGGGGCAACTATACAAGGAAATGGTGGTTTTTTGCCTCCGAGGAATCACGGTTTCCGGCCCCCTTTAACCCGAACGCTTTTTTGTTAGAAAAAGCAATGATCTTCTTAACAATATTAAAAGAAGAAATGGTTTCTGTTATAATATTTAAAAATGCTTCATAGAACAGACAGGAAACGAGCAGGAGTACGACTACTAATTGTAAGATAATTTGATCATTCAGACGTTGCGATTCCCTTTTTGGAAGTGAATTTGGTATTCGTATGCTGGTCGATTTTTATATCGGTTTTGATCCTCAGGTAGGCCTATATTGCATTTCTGAATGAATTTCACAAATGAGAAACGGCAACAAGAAGCTGGTTCATTTGACGAATGTTTTAGAGTTCAACACCATTCAACCACTAAAAGTTCTACACTTCTCTGTACATAGACATGCGGAAATAATAGACTTTGCGGAAGCTTGTCAGCTCCGTGAGTGGGTTCACAAATAAGTCACAAGTATTTACGTCGAACGCATGAATAGAACAAACTCAGATAGCATGTTGTCGTACTTCATTACTTGCGTGTTGTGCGAGGGCGAAACGTGAACAAAGACCAGTAAAAGTTGGAAAAAAATATTTAGGAGTTTTTTTTAAACCAACACATTTGCCCACTGCGTACGTGCGCTAAAAATAAGGTCTCGTGCAACCGTGTATATCATACAAAAAACATTGGAGCTTCTATTGGTCTCACATTTACGAGTTCCTTTGTTATGAGAATAGATGGCTTTGTTGTCTAATGTATATACTGTAGACCGACCAGGAAGCAGTATACTGTGTGAGACCTTGCCTGATATTGTAGACGGTGGACGATATTCGCTTCGTCGTCGTACTAATCTGTATCTGGGTGATGATATGTTTCGCCGCGATGCTACTGATGATCTTCTCGGCGGTGTCGATTGCGCGCACGATTCGGAAGCACTCGTGGACGAGCACGCAGGGCACCGTGCTGGTCATGCTGTGCTTTCAGGTACGTCTTGCCTTAATATAATATTATAAAACATCTGAGTCCATCAGAACTCAATAGAAGCAAACTGTCGTATTTCTGCCCAAGACGTATGAAATTTACAGCAAATGTTGTGTTTCGCTTACGTTATGTGAGATTTTGATATTTGATTTTCAGCCAGTTTCAATTCTTTATTTCCAGTCATTTGTTGTAATGACGACTATCCCGTTCCTTGTTGTTTACAGTATGCTTCCATATTCTCATATTTCAACTTGGGGAAGAAATACATAATGCTATAAATGCATCAAACAGTGAGCTTGGAACATTTTATAATGACCACATTTCTAGCCGCTAACAAGCTCGAATAGATGATGCTTATTGCTTATTGTAAGTGTGTTTAACAAAACATAAAATGAGTGTTTTCAACACTCAAGCAGCTTTCGAGCTCATTTGCGTATTTTTTTCCTTACAATAAGCACGTATTCTTTCAGTCCGTCAATCCTATGCTTTCCATTCTCATGCCGTGCATCCTCTGCTGCACATTCGCCCTCCTCCGACTGGACGTTCCTCTCGTTTCTCTGATTCTCTCGTTCTTCATTGCCTCGTTTCCCGTCTTCAACCCACTGATCATCATCTGCCTGACCAAAGAGTATCGATCGATGATTCGTGATTGTCAGTGGACGGCAATTACAGTTTCGCCTAGTCAGTCCGATCAGAAGACGACTGTTCGAGAATCAACGACGGAAAAATGGAGGAGAGCGAAAACCGTCCATCGCGTTATAACAAACAAAGTAGTGCCTCGTTTTACACACTTTACTGGTTTCTGTTTGTAACTTTAATAAAGTAATTGTAACACAATTGGATAGCAAAAACAATATTATCGGACCAGTCTGATATGAAAGCATAATTCGACAACAACGTTATTTTGTTGTTCGTTATGTGAGTGGAATGTGTAAATAGTATGCGATTTAAAAAAACAGTTTATTGAAAAACTTTTATACATAGTGGAATGTTTGTTCATATCCGTATTGAGCAATTCGTTTCAGACAATGGTGAAAGTTTATTTTCCGGGTCCGAAGCAGTAGGCGCAGCAGTACTGCATAGCGGTCGAGCGATCGTAGTTCGTGCAAAAGTTATTCGCAACCCACGATGGACAACTGAAACGAGGAACGTAAATGAATCAGCTGTTCAGAAGAACGTAACCAAGCTATGATCCGAAAGAAAAAAATCCAGACAACTTGGTTAATATTAGTAATAAACATTGGATTATGTGTGATTGCTGCTTACCTCGGATGGGGTCGAGTCCCTGTGCAATCAACATTCTGTCGGGCAAAACGAGAATGAACGGCAGGAAGAAAGACATTCACTAAACATGGCATTGTCAGATTTGTATTTTAAGGATATGAGTACGTGCTTACATAGCAATATCTTATTGTTAGAATGACTTACTTGGTACTGCAGATCTCGCAAGAGCTGAGGCAACCAAAAGAGCGAAGAAGACAACGGAGGAAGTGTTCATTGTGGGAAGGAAAGGAAGTGAAGGCACTGGATGTCAGGGAACTATCAAAGCCGCTATATATACTACCAGGAGGGGTTCATTGTTGAATTGCATGATGCTACGAATAGGAACTGTTAATAAGCTCATCATCGAGCAGCTGTACAAACAAAATAGTTTTTGAACAGACACGTCTTGGTGAAGACTACAAAATAGTTTTTGAACAGACATGTCTTGGTGAAGACTATAATATTCGCGAACACTTGCTAAATGATCTACTAACTTTCCGTTTAAAAATAGCAGCAAATAAAGTGATGTCACTAAACGATAGGCTAACAATAGGCAAGGAATGATGTTAGCAAACAACCTGAGTATTTAATTGAACACGACATATTTCTGTGGAATATAGATAAATGTTACTTTTAGATGATTCTGCTTTACAATGTGGTCACTTGTTGAATCTGTAAGTTTGATACACGTCATCATGCAATCCTGTTGATGGAATAAAGCATAGAAAAGTAAGTCTTTATTTAGACTGAATAATGGCTCGTATGGATTCTACAAATACCCGGTTACCATGATGCACTGTGTGTAAATATTATGCATACATATTCAAGCGATTGGGTGCATAAATTGGGCGCATCGAACAAACATAGCATGCTAACAATGAGATACCACAACTTTTGAAGTTCTCAAATTTGCATATCCCTTTGTTATTATTATATACACACTGAAACTTTTTCAGACATTGCAAAGCACGGTGGTGACTCTAAAGAGGGTGGTAACACCAAAAGTGCAGTATAAAAATAGGTTATGGTACCAGGTCAAGTTGGTGTCTAGAGCCACCGAGTTTGGTTTCACAACCGTGTTTTCGTATCACGCAATTTGTTACCGTATGCAACTTAGACACTGTAAACCGGCAGAAGCAACGTATTGCGCAATGCGAAAGCTAACAACCAAAGTAATCGCACATGCGTTCGTCCAGTTCGATCTTCTCACAGGTATCAGCCGGATTGAAGATATCGCAGCCGGTGTGGAGGAGGTAGCAGTGCCAGTTCGTGTGCTGCATCAGCTGAACACAACACATCATGCTGGCGAGATTAAAATAATAAAGTAAAGTAATTAGCATATGTAACTAGTAAAAGTAAATAGAGAGTAGATAGTTTGTTAGTTATCATAGCTACTTATTGTTAGTAAGTGAGGCTAGTGCTTCTTCCGCCGGTCAAAGATCAAAGATAACAAAATTTACATGTTTGTTTGTTTTTAGTGAAAGAAGCCGTTGCGTTAATATGCTAATTAGGTACGGTAGAACGAAGGAAGTAGCTTGCTATGATCAATACACATGTGAAACCGTCAATTCAATGAGGAATTTGCTTATGTGTATTCTTTGAATACAAAAGCGACGGGTCAATAAAACACTCGTTATGAATACATTTTGTGCGAATGAAATGGGTGCACCCCATTAGCGCTATTCCCATTAACACCAACTGTTGCTACCTCCTTGTAAGGTGTAATTTTTCGAATTTTTTTGTACAATACCTTAAAAAGACACTAGATTGCACAAGAAGTTTCAGCCTTGTAGACAACCAAATAGGCTAATAGATCGGTTGGCGCAAACTCAAAATGGTGCAAATGGGTCCTCCCAATGAAATGGCGGTTTCCGGCCTCCTACAATGTCTGATGTTGATATTTTTCAAAGTTATATTCGATAATAGCAATGAATCCGCCTACAAGATGCAGATAACACAGGATTACTGTGTAATTTGTATGTACTCACGTCAGGCTCGCACCGACTCAGCGGCCACAACTTGGCTTCGGTAGACAGAAACAATTCGGGAAGATTATAGCGTATGGAGTGATCATCGCCAACAACAACATGGCCGTAATTGATGATCTGAAACGAGCTTTGTCGGATTTTATGAGAGAATCCGTTTGCTGTTCATGCATAGTCTTGCACTCCGCAATGAAAAGTACAAGCTAATAATATCGAAAATACAACTTCGCCGAAATGTCGCTTTGAATTTGAATACAGTACAGCGTTTTGAAGCTGATCTTATTGTTAGTCCGTTAGTTAAAATTTGTATATACTTCTTTTGTTTGCTCTTCAAATTCTTTGGTGTTTGTACGAAAATTCTCGGTACATACAGGACCGGTTAAAAGTATTCGAAAAAATGTATGACTGTGCATTAGATGCTCTATGAATAGTTTAAAAATACCTTTAGTGTATAACGAAATCAATCGATTTGATGTGGAAGAAATGCCATACCTTCATCACATTTCCATGCACGTTCCCCTCTCCGAGAAGGCCGGCCAGTCCGTAGATTTTCGCGGTCGAATTTGCCTCGATCTGGCATTCACGCGGTTCGATTCGAAGGCGCTGCTCGATCTGCTTGCGATCCCAGAGCCCAAGCATCGTGCACGTGCTCGTCTAAGAACGTTTGTTTAGAAAAGGGACGAAACCATGGATCCTTGAAGTGGTGAACCTCCACTTCCTTCAAAGGAGGCCGGAAACCGTCGCTTCATTCGTAAAAAAAGTGTTCATAACGAATGTTTTATAAACCCGCCACTTTTGTGTTCAGGGAATGCACATAAGCAAATTCCTCGACAAACTGACGGTTTCCGGCCCCCTTCAACCGCGTAACAACCGCCCCCCCCTGATCCAGCAAGCTTAAAATCTCCAAGATTCCTGTGCTGGCTAATGCGAATCTCCACCGAGCCTTCCACTGGAAAGCTTGCGGATTCCGATGGACTCATTCCCGTGGCAGTAGTAATCGCAACATGTTCTTATTGTTAGTAACCCATGTCATACAATAATGTATTGCGCATCATTATTCATCACACAAAGTCCAAGCCGTACCTCTAAGCCAATGCAAAACTTCTCGCTCAATACGTTGTACGTCATCAGCAAGTGGAGATCCGTGCGAAGCGGCTCATACGATCCATCGTCGAATTGTTGCTCCCTAACAATAAAAGTACGTTCAAACTGTAACTTTAGTCTTACTATTGGATACTTAACTCCGTTCCATACAAATATCCGACTGTTGCTACATTGCCAATTTTGTATGTGTATTCAAACTGTTTTTTTAATAGCTGGTTCACAAAGTTGTGAAACAGCATGGGGTTGCTAAAAAAACGAATTGTCTGGCAAATTGTGTCATTGGTGAAAAATATAACAAAAAGATTGCATTATAAAGCAACAGTCGGATATTTGTACAGAACGGAGTTAGGTAAGTCAGGTAAGCCAACAATACACTTGGCCACATAGGCTTTCCGCGGTGTTCGCTAAAGTATGATAAAGTCAGAGATGGACAACGAAGAACAATCAAAACTAAAACTGACTCGTCGACTTGTTGCACTTGTTCTGCCAACAGATCCGTAAGCGATACGATCGACTTGATAAACGACACTCGATACAGGAAGCCGTTGTTCATTGTTGCGAACTGCTTCCCATACAGCTCTGAATGGCATTCCTTTATAAGAGGGGTGAGTTGGGGCCTGAGCTACAACTATTCACGTTCTCTCACTCTCATTCGCGCGTCGTGGAGTGACACCATCCTAGACAGTTCTCTAGCCGGCGAGAGAATCAAGATAGAACACTATTGTCTCAGATTTGAGACATTCTTATATGCATGTTGTGTCATGCATAAGCCTTAAAAGATCAGCACTTCATCATAATGTAGAACTAACAACAAGCTGCATCGTTGATGAGACAAACCTCCACCACAAAACTCCGAGATCATTTCAATTGATTGCTCTCTCGATGCACTATCGGCAGCGTCGAGCTTGATGGTGATTTCGGCGTTGAAGAATGATTGCTCGATGCCTTTATTTGGCACAATCCTGAACACTTCATTATTGATTTTCTATCTACTTGTTTTTTTTTGCAATTCGTACAATTCTTACAATCTCGTTCTGAATTGTATCATGCTCACCAGCCCAGCCGCCGTAGCAAGCTCTTCTGTTTCCTGTGAGCTTTCCAGTGACCTTTTACTGTGATTCAGTGTTAAAGATCACAACAAAGCTCACAGAAAACAGAGGAGTTTACTACCGCGGCAGATATCATAAGGAGATCACAGGTGTTGCATATGATCTTTCGATCTGCTGCTTTCTCCTTCGTTGTAATCTTTGAATACATTAACAAATGTAAACTAATTGTAAGAATGAAAGTCGGATGTTTGTGCAGAACGCAGTCAGACATTCCAATAGCACGCGGAAGGTGGTGAACACTCAAGACGAAACCTTCCTGTTCCTATGGGCTCAATATCGATTCCTTTCGCACGTAGGTCTTGCAACAGGTCGGCCAAAGCCATCGAGTACAGCCACATGAGTAAAAGAACACGTAATTGCTCCGCCATTGAGCGAGTCCTGAGAAGGAAATTTGCTCTTTGCAGCTCGTGACAGTAATTTTATTGTTAAATGTTGCCGGAAAACGTTAATTTGCAATTTATTTAATAGCAAAAACCTCGACATGTTCATTATTAATGCCATGAACATGAAAAAATATGTAATACACATATTATGCTTGTAACTGCAGCAGGTGATAATGCAAACAGCATAACACGCAATGTCCCATTAAGCACTGCAAAATACCACAAAAAGTAAATAGTATGCGAAAGATACTAGTCTAGACTTCGATACGAATGTTAGAACACATGGGATATGAATGGATATGCTGGATATGCCTGAGGAAATAATCGAAATATACAGAAACAGCCAAAACGGGTACCACGCAAGAGGATGGATGCAATTCAAATCGTTGCCATGCAAAAAAGCTGGCCGGTGTCAATGGCATCGCCAAACAACACGAGAATTCCTGAAATCGAGGGCTCTTCAAGGGTTAGCTATTACAATGACGGGAAGACATTTCGACTTGTGATAGCTGATAATTGTTTATTAACAGTACATACATATTCATCGGTATCATGGTAGTCACCGTGCCGATCGAAGGCATCTTCTTATGAATCCTGCGTCATTATTAGTCATTCATTCGTACGAGAGTTGTTGATATTGGTGGTGGGAAGAGGGGGAGGGAGGGTCGTCTCGGAGGGAAGGTGATAGCAGATGGATGTCGCCGTTCGCTAGGGCAGAACAAATTGTCCCCGGTGTGAAGAAAACGATCCCGGGATTCCCTTTCCCTATGCCTGACCTCTTCTGCTCCGATGTTAATCCTTGAACTGATGGTGGTTTGACGTGGAAGTATACGACGTCCTTCGGTGGTAAATGGTACGATAATAAAAGCATTCACATTTGGAAACACTTCAAATTTGTCTGACATAAAAGATTGCTCCATTTCATTTATTTATTTTATTTATTCCGCAATCAGAAGGGTTCTTCGGCGGGCGATAACTCTTCCATCAGGGAACATCAACGACAGGGTATCTCATTGTCAGAAACGTTGGGTCAAGGTCCTCGGTAAACTCGTTTCACCATCTTTGGCCGACCACGTCCGCAACTGTGCTCGTATGGCGTCCATTCCAGTATCCGGCCTGTCCCGATTTCTCCCGGCATATGACTGATCTTTGCTGCTCATTGCTCCATTTACCATTTCATAAATCCCGATGCCTAATTACCTTTTCAAAATACTCTCCTGTCAGTTTCATAGAACGCCGTAAAAGCAGGTGTATTTTACCAACAATGTGCAAGCATCATGTTACTGCATTGATTATATTCATTAGCTTTTCAAAGTTTGTGGGCAAAGTGCAACTGCAGCCTGAAATTTTTAATATTGACAATGAGAAGAAGAATGTATAATAATATGTATCCAGTCACTTTTCCGTATTACGATTGAGGCATATGCATAAATCGGGCTGTCGCCTTGCTTTTTCCTTTGTTTACCATCATTACCCAGAACCGTTGAAAAACTCATACGGGATCGCTAGAAGCTGGAAATTTGCTAACTTATTGGCTATGCAAGTGCCTTGTGAATTGGCTCGCGTTGTTGTTTCGAAATAACCGCAATATTCGTCATGAAACATTTGAAGAAGGAGCATTATTTGTTCTATATTACGTACATTGACATTGCAAACACTAGAAGCTGTTTTCTTCTCATTGTCAGGATATCTATCGTACTTCTTTGTCACCAGTCTAATTGTAGGCACACCAACGTGTCAGCCCCTATAACATCTGCTCCAAGTTGAAGCTAAAGGTAGTTGCTCGAATAAAGGATAATACGCAGAGAACGTTCTACCTTCGCCCCAAACAGAGCAATTACTGCCACGGCAGGAGTTTGATGCCTAATGTTTCATTGTATCCTCTCCCCGACTTCTCACTAGTGGACAAGTTTCTCCTCGTCCACCGGATTCTGGGTGTCTTCTCATGTACAATCAATCTCTTCACCATTTATGTCGTGTACTATCACTCGGGTCGTGCTGCTCAAGGCTATCGCAAGCACGTCATTCTCACCGTTGTAAGCTTGTTTATCGATCTATGAAATTTATCTGTTGTTTGAAATTTTATGAATGTTTTAAAGATCTTACAATCAGTTGGTTACTTGCAAAGGAATTTAATGGGAGGGCATATCTCATGCTATTTTTTGACCATTTCCGTCTCTCAAGCAAATGGCATTTATATCACTAAACAAACTACAGAAGTGTGAACCACATTCAGGGCAAGTTATGGTTAACTGGGACATGGTACTTTAAAAGTGAGTTTACACCTTCCCTAACAAAACACAGTAACGGTTTCCAGGTTATTGTGAATATGGCAATGTAATTTCGCGTATGTTTAGATGGTGGGACTCGTGACGGATTTCATCTTCAACTACGTCTTCATTCCGACGCCAATCTTCATTCAGTGCCTTTTCGGCGACGGTTTCTGGATGACCGTCTTGAAGCTGAAGCCACACGTACCGTTGGTGAGTTTGTATTACCGGGAAAAAATTAATCCCATTCTGTGCAAAAATTCGGCTATCGTTGTACTATTGGCTTACCTGACTCCGTTCCATACAAATGTCCGTCTGTTGCTTAATATTCAAATTTTGCTATCATATTCAAATTATTTCATAGTTTGGCTGTCTCACAACTGCATAAATATGTAATGAACGATGAAAAATTTAAGTTTGTTGGGCAAATTTGAATATTAAGCGACAGACGGACATTTGTACAGAACGGAGTCGGGTATGTCAATAGTATAATACATTCACATCTTATTGTTATGATTCTTTCAAATTACCTAGTTTTTTTTTGATGAATTTAAAACTTTTGCCGTTCCGTGTGTAAGTCTGTGCCAGTTATTTTTTTCGATATCTGACCTAACCGACTCTGTTCAAAACAGTGTGCAAGAAAAGCACATGATTGTCAGATACGACTTACGATTGAAATACCTTACTCTGTTCTATCCCATTGCAGCTTCATATGGTATTACATGTTTGTGTATGTTCTTGTTATGTGCTGTAAAAAATTTGGAATATATGTATTTGCAATTTTTTATATGTGTTTAGCGGCAGTCAAATATTTGCAGAGAACAGAGCCAAGTAGTCCACTAGTAGCTGATCTTCCACGTGATAGGCATCCTGTATTCATTTTTCAGGTAATATTGTTTTTAATTGTTCCATTGCACGCTCCGCCAATCGCCACGTGCATCCTGTATCGGCATCAGGTAGGATTAAAATTTGAAGATAAGAAAAAAACAGTTTTAAAGGAGGCCAGAAACCGTTGTTTTGCGTTAGCAGAAATACGTGTATAAGAGACCCGCAACTTCTGTGAGGGGGCAACTATAATATATTATATAAGGAAATGGTGGTTTTTGCAAAAGCAACAAGGGAAAGAGTCTGGTGCTCTATTAGGTATTTAACAACCTTTAGTTTACTGCGCTACCCTGATTTACTTGATTTTTTCCTACCTAGAAAAGAAAAACCTTCATTGTGTTTGTTATCTTGTCATATGCATGAAAATATAATGTGTATATATTATTGGCATGGAAGCACAATATTCTATTTCATGCCAGCTCTTAATAACAAGTTTTCCTTGAGATCATTCTTCCACCCGACTCTGCCTTCCGCCTCAAGCCATGGCAATTTCGAGCGTTCATTGGCGCCATATATCTTCTGTACAGTATACCGGCAATGCTAGTTGCGATTGATAACATGAATCAAGCTGATACTGCACAGCTTGTTTATTCGGTAATCACTGAAAAAAAATCCGAAATTTTGAGTGTTTTAAACACTGTTTAGCACTAGGGTATTGCCTACTATTATAATAAGAGCTAAGGTTCATAACATTAGTATAATATTTGGACATAATTGACGCTAAAAAATTATAGCTCTTAATCCCCCCCCCAACCAACTTTAAGGCTTCTTTGAGGGTTATTTTCTCTACAGTAGTATGCAATAGCATCATTTTTTTTCATGTGAAAGGAATATTGTGCTCGATC
>JACMIJ010001102.1:0-13797 GCA_014805365.1 Koerneria luziae
AGAGCGGATATCCTTATTGTTTGTTCCCCAGAGGGGACCACACACCTGGCTCGATCGCGCTAGCAAGTTCAAGCGAGCATGTACTATTGGATTCCAGTGAACGTTATAGTGACCTTTTACATTGAAGCGCTGTAAAAGGTCATTGGAAATCGCACTAGGCTACAGTGGCTCCAATCTGTACAAATATCTGACTGTTGCTGTATATAATATATTCAAATCTTATTGTTATAGTCACATACACAACTTTACTAACATATTCAGTTTTCGCATCTCTTTACAAGCTGTTGAAGCCGCAATGAGGCTAGACAATTTGAAAACAATTGCACATCTGAATATTTACATCAACAATCCGATATTTGAATATTTACATCGACAATCTTAATCAGGTACTCCAATAATAAGTGGTTAATCCTGAAGCGGTATGATGGACTCATGCGAAACAAGTGGCATTCGTTTTTATTGTTTTCCTATACAAAAAATGCATCACAGCAGCGGTGCTGAACGTTGCTTTTGTACATGCGGCCTGTATTAACTGACAATGTAGAAATGATATAATATAAAAGAAACAGTTTAAGTAAATTAAGTAATTAAACGTAACAATAAGAGAGAAAAGTGCTACTTGTTAGTTTAATGTTGGGACAGATCGGTTTCGGTATGACTGAACGCAGGCAAAAGTAAACAACTAACAAAGCGTACAAGCTGGTAAGACACAAGGAGGACAAAAACGAGCAGTACCTTGTTAAGAGCAATTCAAAAAAATCAAAACCACACCATCAGCCCAAAATCGCGTAAAAACGCGGAATATGGATACGGATGCACTTCCTCCTATCGACCAAATGCGCACAGACAATACAGCTGCCGATAGCCACCGAGCATTCATTACTCATGGACACCCCCCCCCCCAAGAAGAACAAAGGCAATATGACTCATGTGCAGAGAAACACACATACAACAAAATAGCTAAATTCCAAAAACAAGAGATAGTTGCCATCAAGTGGATGGCACCAACTTCCAGATGCAGTTCATAGCTTCCGTCAGAACGGACTGTTCCAGAGGAAGGGCAAAACAATCATTTACATTTGCAAAACAGGGGGTAAATCGAGTTTAAAATATCCAAACATAAGGGTAAAACATATTCAAAAGAAGAAATGCAAGTGGGAGAAGAAATGAATCAGCTGGCTGTTGTTCTGTTGAAGCGGTGGCATGCTCAGAGAAGCCTCAAATAGCCCTAAATAGTGCTTGAGCGTTTAAAACACTCATTCTTCTGCAGTGCTAACCATTTCGTAATTTTAATCAAAAAAATTAGTGTTATAAACGCTCAACTTATGAGGGTTATTTTGCTATCAGTGTACCCGTGACACTTTGAAACACTGGAGGTCTATAACAGCACCAAAAGAGATCCACCTCGGGCCGGTATGTGACCGGGGCAGATGGGGCACACATGTGCGGAGCTGCTATCAGCTGGCTGTTGTCCTCCACCCACTTCTCGCATCCGGCGGCGTTATTTATTATCTATCTTATTGGCAGCTTTTCGCCGGTAATTTGGCAGCTTTTGGCCGGTAAATTGCCAACTTTGTGGCGGTTATTTGTTAATATCCTTAAAAATTCAGAAAAAAAGGAACTGAAAACGCTATACACCGTTTACAACTACAGTGTTACCGGTGAACAGCAATAAACATGCTTCGTAGCATGCTTTCTACCAGGAACATTCAACGGAACTAATAAAGTGGTGAACAAAATCTTACAAGTAAACAAAAAAGTATGCGTGTATGATAGAATTTAGTAAGATTGATTAGTAATTATAATTACAAAATTATTGGGGAGAACAAACACCAAACGTGACTACTCAAAAATTCTCTCTCTCTCAAAAATATTATATCGAATATATTGAGATTGAGACCGATTTAAAGATAAAAAAACTTGCTCCAAAATCACACCGAAACTCGTCCAGTGGCTGGTGATTGTTTCATTAGAGCCGAGTGTGTGTACACAGGCACAAACACACACAAACAAACAAAATAACGAGAGTGCGAAAAAAAAGCACAGTGCCGCATGCTGCCCGAGCAGCAACATCAACACTCCCTTGCAAAACACTGTGGATTATTGACTCCTAGTACTACAACGACTAGATGAAACGGAAACCGTATCTTATTTATGTTACAGAACATAAAGGCAGTAGCACGTTTAAAAACTAGCAAATGATTCATAGCACTGAAACCAAATAGAAAGTACTGTAGAGGTAAGCAACTATTATACATTAGTCGTCAATATTGTCCAGACTCGTTCAACAAACAAAATTAGCTAAACTCCATTAAAAACAGTCATATTTGTAGCAAGCGGCTCTTAATGTTAAGTACGACTAAAAACCGACAACAAAAAGAAGAAAATAACCTGATACTGCAAAATAAAGCCCCCAAAAGAACCAACCCACCAACTTCGCATACCGGCTTCAAAAAGAATAAGATATCAGTCACAGCACAATGCACTTGTTGTGAGTGTAACCTGCACCCGGCTTTCTGAATCCCCTCCCAGGCAAACACTACGATCAAGTGGGACAGGTTCTACTTACAATTAGATTGGCAGTTGGGGGGGGGTATCAGTACTATTGGAGCGAATAAATAATAACAATGAGTACGATTAGAGCACAAGAGGATCAGCATTATTATATCTCCATTAACCATCATACATTGACAACAACGTAATTCGTAACGCCGGGGCCAGCTTTTTTGATATGAGATACCTTACAATTAACATTGGCAACACCCCTTTTATGAGACTAAAATATCCACCCCGTTCCTGGCGTCTTACACTAGAGGATCGCGTCGTTTTCGAAATGCATCTGGCACGTCGATGTATACTAACCGTAAAAGTAACAACAAGGCTTGGATTCCAAACTGCAGCCAGGATTCGCCGTAACAGACAGATGGTGAATGCCACCCGGTCACGCCCTTCCCACCAAGCACGGACTTATCCTCGCCCTCTGCTGATCTCATTAATTAATTGGTTGTACAAACGCATGCTACTTAGTGTGTTCTTACAATTAGCATGTGCTTATACATTAGCATACAAACAAAATTGTCGTAATCAAACCAAAAAACAATCTCAAACACAACATCACTTGCAAAGTAAATAACAAGAAATTATGATATTAGAAAACATTAGATAAAACGAACAATTGCATACAGTTCCACGACTCCTATTGCCGCACAACAAGCCACAATAATGTTTCAAAGCTATTTATAAGTACAAAACGTAAGTCTTGTATCAGTACGCATTGTTCATAGCAGACATTTTCAACATCCGAAAATAGCCTCGTTATTTTCGTGAAAGAAACTGCCGTGGGAACCGGCCAAAACAAAGTCAGTCTTCCCCGTTCTTGGTTGCCGGGCTGTCGCCGGGCGACACGAGATCTCGTGCTCACGGCAAAAAATACGCCTCAAATTTTGAGTGTTTTAAACACTCTTTAGGGCGGGAGAGTTTATAACACTTATTTTCTCGAAAGGATTAGGAAATACTTCACTAAGAAGAAAATGACTGTCCCAAACACTCCAGCACTATTGAGGCTTATTTGAAGCTTATTACTCTCTAGATAACGGCCAGCCTCCCCCCAAGTGCACCTAAACCGAAGATAGAAGACTTTAAATTTGTAGACTGACAATAAATTTAAAATAATCGTTTTTGTAATTCTAACAATAAGACAAGAAGTGCAAATCACAAACAACCGGTCGCCAATATTGGCCAGACTCGCTCAACAAAAAAATTAGGAAAATTCCATTGAAAAACAGCCATACTTGTCACAGTACGACTAAAACCCTCATCCGAAGAATGGACACATAGCCTGCGGGCCAGAACCGGAGGATCAATTGGAGGAAGCTAATTGCCGAGATCCGCGCAAAGGCGAAGGCGCACCAATCGCCGCCCAATGCGCCAACATATGTACATTGAAATTTTTCAATGTTTCGGAATCGAGGTGACCCTATAATGTAAAACAACAGAAACGAGGAGCCTACCGAGCATTTAGGTTCACAAGCAGGGTGCTACCAATGTTAAGGAATCCTAAAAATGGGGTACCTCGTTATCAATAATGTTGTTGTCAATATATGTGCGCCAAACAGAATCGAGAGCTCCTGCTTCAAGGGATCCGAGTATCCCAGAGGATGGGGTAAAATAGGTACATATATGAGTTTGTGAAAGAGGGGTAAAACACGTAAAATGTAGAAAAGAATCAAAAAGGCAAAGGAAAAGTCGCCTGTATTCAAGACATTTCGCCTTGCGGATAGTCCTGAGAAGGCCAGGACGAAAAGATTCAAATATGAGGAGCAAAATGAACTCTTTGCTCAAAAGATGGGGTAAAAATGGGAGTCGCCTTCATGAAAGCGGTGGTATGCGCCCAATGCGCCAATCCGAATGACCAATCGAGGGAACAGCGCCATTGGCAGTGTCTCACAACGAAAACGATAGGAAACATTCCAAGCACATTCGTGCAAATCGGCAATAATCGCATGAATCATCTCCACTTCATGCGGATCGCCGACCCCCCGCAGAAGCAATCAGCTGATTATCACAAGCTGACCGCAGAAAGTGACGGGTAATCGGGGGGGGGGGAGATAAGGAGAAGCTTATCAGACAGCTCTGCTTCCGTCGGATCCAACTATAACAGAACAGGGCCAAAGTAAGTATTCACTTCTGTGAAACAGGAGTTGAACATGTATGTACAAAAACTATTCGTAGAAACTATTCAAATGAGGAGCAAAAAATCGTCTTTGTGCTCAAAAGGAGGGAGTGAGATCCGAGAAAGAGAGGGAGTAATGAAATTGCTTCCGCCGATCTACAGTACCTAATTTGCATACAATAACAAGGTTTCACTCTCTATCATACATGTAAATCTTATTGTTAGATCATTGAAAGTTGCACTGTCCTAGCTTGTTATGTATCGGTGGCTGTGCAAGCGCGTTCCAAACCCGAACACCAAACTCGCGCCAAGCGAAAGACGGAGAACAGTGTCAAACAATGTTGGAACAAGTGTGTGTGTACACGCACAACAACAACGAAGACCAGCGACTTTGCGCGCGTGAAAGCGTTCCGCGGGCGTCAATACCCAGATTAGACAGAATCCGCCGCCAGGACCAGCAAATACAAGCGACAAGAATAACTCGACGCTGCATAAACTTGAAACATAAATCTTGTAGGTATTCCAGTAGTACGCGTTGTACAGAGACACAATATAAGAGGACCGACGGATTCCTCGTTTAGTGCTAGCTAAGCTAAACCTTCTGTATCACTACAACCACACATCGACATGTCACGTTTTCTATACTTCGGAAACGGGGTGACTTTATTATGTAAAACGGCTAGAAACGGGGTGGGTGGATATTGAAAACAAGGATTCACAAACGGGGTGCATCGAAAGTTAAGGTATCCCAAAACGGGGTGCTCCGGTGTTATCAATAAGGTTGCTGTCACGATCACCACGGAGCTTTCCAAGATGAACATGAATCCAAAGATCAAAAAGAAACCGAGCGGATTGGGAGACAGGTGGAGGAGCACCCGCCGCCTGAGGCAACGGGTTCAACCGGTGGGATCATCAAAAGGTCAACAAACGAGAGAAAAAAAGCGATCCGTAAACATCATACGTTTTTTTCAAGTCGCATGCGAAATATGTGTGTTTGTGACGCATTCTTCTGCTCCCGTAGCATTTGCTGTAAGTTGAAGTTAAAGTTAATTGTTCGAACAAATGATCATACGCAAAGAGCAATGAGAATTAGCTTCTATACCTCAACAAGAGCAATTGCTACCGCGGCTGAACAATACGGCTAAATCAAATAATTTGAACGTGGTGAAAGCGGCAAGCGGCGTAGACAGGAAGACCATAAGCAGCCTCTGTGTCACAAAACATGCGCTCTATTTAGACCATACATCGACATGTCACATTTCTATATTTCGGAAACCAGGTGGCACTCTAGTGTAAGATGTCAGAAACGGGGTACCTAGTGAAAATTTAGGTTCACAAATGGGATGCTTCACCACCCAAACGGTCAGTTTTAAACATGAACGAGTTGTGCGCCAACGCTGTATGTCCTGTAAAAAGTCCATTTACCCACAGAGAAAAAAACACTCAAATTCCATGAGTAATTTCTGGGTGTTGGAGAGATTACATGGTGGATACTTCAAGCACTCAAAAATCACTCATTTAGTACTCATCATATCTGAAACAGAGCGAAAATGTACGAATCGACAGATTACGGAGCAAAGGCAGGGATTTCGCGCAGTGGGGGTGGCCCGAGCGGAAATCCATGGAAATAATCACCAATCCTGTCGAGATTGTACCATTCATCACGTTAAAAGGGGGAAGTGATGAGATAGGGAAAGGGAAAGCCAATCATAATCGTGTTCTGCAATCGCCCAAGGACAGGACACGGCAGCGTTTCGGGAACCGTCTCCATACACATCGACAACAACGGTATTGATAACGTTGGGGCACCCCGTTTTGGAATACCTTAACATTGGAAGTACACCGTTTGTGAGCCCAAAGTCCCAATAGGCACCCCGTTTAAAGCGCCTTATAATAGGGGATCACCCTGTTTTCGAAAAATAGAAACGCTACACGTCAATGTATGACCGTCTCCCGTCGATTTAGCAACTTCATTTGCATACTAAGAATTAGACAAGGCACATCACGTTAAAATAGAGGAACTTCCGAGGATCTCAAATTTGCATATCTAACGGAAAGTGAAACCTATGTAATCGTATGCAAATCAGGTACTGCTGACCGTCAGAAGCAACATGTTGTGAGCATACTCAGACAAGGTGAATCATAAGAACAAAGATGATATAGCATCTCCGGACCAGCGCAATTAAAACAGATTCAAAAAGGTGATAACGGTTCACGTCCTGTACAGTCTCCAACAAAATCTTGGAGTTGAATAAGGATAGTTATTAAAAGCATTCGCACAACTGCAGCTGCAGGTAAACAATCTAGTCCTGGCAATATTATGCATCCCAACTAATAAACAGTAATAACTGAAAAGAAGCCCGACCGACACCTTCAAAACAGCCGGCGAAAACAATTTGGACCCGGTAAACAAAATCCAACCGTATTAGGCAGGTCGAAAGGCTCCCAGCCGGAGAACACATAGGGAAATGTTGTGGTTTCAGTAGATGTGAAGCTTTTCTTATGTTGAAAACGATTTAAAAAAATCTAACTTTTGAAAGATTTTGTATTTTTTTGCTAAAGCAAAATGCTCGTGTTGGAGCTAACATTCAGAAAAAAGTGCGTTCACTCCTTCTTTAAAGCAAATTTTTTTATAGTAACAACTTTGAAAAAAGATAAACATGTCACCACAGAATCGCAGGATTCTCGTCAAAGAATAAGGAGCCAACGGTTATTTAAAAACCATAAACATAAAGCAGCTCCAACAACATAAATGCCACAAAATTCTTTGTAAAATTAAGCACAAATAACAATAAAACTGTAAAAACAGCAAAACCAGAAAAAAAAACACAACAATTGAGCTTCTCAAAGTGGGCGGAGTCCTCGTAAGCGCGCTGCATGTAAGCTGCCGCACTGCTGCACGGTTCTTGTGCGGTGTAGTTTGCGTCATAACAGAAATACGATACACCTAATTGTAAGCAATTCGGACTTGGCACATTTGTTTATTGTTGTTTATACGTTCTTCACAAATTTCATCAGCAACAATTTCGATTAGATTTTTCTGTAAGAAGAGTACCACCTTTGTTCACGGGTTGCACTCCACACTATGCTGGCAATAAGATAGTGTGATTTCCTCAAATTTGCATATCCCTTTGTCGTAGAAAGTGATCCTCTTTTTTTGCCGTATGCAAATGATATTCTGTAGATCGGCGGAAACAGTATGCATGTATGTATGTATTTATGGTATGCGAA
This sequence comes from Koerneria luziae, assembly GCA_014805365.1. Taxonomy (NCBI): domain Eukaryota; kingdom Metazoa; phylum Nematoda; class Chromadorea; order Rhabditida; family Neodiplogasteridae; genus Koerneria; species Koerneria luziae. The sequence goes on from JACMIJ010001102.1 coordinate 7,904, forward strand.
TCAATCTCTCACAAAGGAGGTATTACAACAGGGAAGTGGCATTGGTACGCCCATTCCCTCCCCTCCCTCGTTTGAAATGTTCCCCACATGTGTGGTTCACTGAGATCATAGAGTATTTCGAACCTTGCGTTTCAAATGAACCAGTAACACATCCTTTTTCCCGGCTTCCGACAGTTTACAGTACCTAATTTGCATATGACAACAAAGGTCTAACTTCCTATCGCAAGGAATATGCAAATTTTGGACCACCGGAAGTTGCACTGTTTCAATATTATGTATTTCGTTGCTCATCCCGGTCACCCTCATTTGCATACGAGTGAAAAGGCATCCAACATGCAAACAAAGGTAATATGCAACTTTAAGACCATCATGAAGTTAGACAGCCATAACATGATGTGCGAAGCCAATGTTCAAGCACATTTTGTTCAAAATTGCAAATACGCGAATTTTGTGCCCTGTATGTGAATGTAACAGAAAACGGCTATACTACAGAACGATTTGAACGAAGTTGGTCTTTGGACCGAAGGTCATACCCATGTCTTTGTTCGAAACAGACATAATTCCGGTAGGCCACATGGCCGCTACAGTGGCTGGAAGATGTCTACGATTTCAGACTGGCGCAATCCCATCGCATGTAACTTCTACAATACCTAATTTGCATACAAAACGAAATAAAGAGGTATGCAAATTTGAGACCGGTGGAAGATGCTTTGCCTGTGCTTATTGCAATCCAGAAAGCGCATTGACAGATCACAGCGTTTTGGGGTCTTATGTAAATCATTTGCATAAGAAAACAAATGTTATTATCCAAAAGACTTTTCAGGAAAGATTTCTGATAAGTAAAAAACACTCTTCGGCAGCACATTCTCATAGCAGTTCCTAACAAAAAAAGATAGTAATCTTATTGTTAGCCCCCCTGCTCCCTCGGTTATTGCCCCGAAGGCTATTAGGCTTTGAATCAGCATTACTTTATTGTTTATGGTATGCATGATGATCATTGCTAACATGCACGATGTAAAAAATAATCTTTAGAACACCTCTGGATAGAGGGATCATTCTCCTCTTCTCTCTCATTCTCCTCGTGTTGTTCCGTTGATCGCCGCGTGCTGCCACTGTTTCTTCCTTCAATGATGTTTTGAAAGTGGCCAAGTATGCATTCGAAAGGACAGTGAACATGAGCATAATATCTTTAAATATCTTAAACATCTTTAAATATTTTAATCTTAAATATGTTTATCTTAATATATCTTAACTTATTTATCTTTATCTTAAATATTTTTATCTTTAAATATCTTTAAATGTAAAAACAAGAAAAAATGAATTTATTAATGAAAATTGGGTAAAGTATATAATACGAAAGGCAAAGAGTTAGCCGGTTTCGGCCAAATGCAGGCTCCCGCAGCCCTCCTATGTAACAGTTGCTGGTTGCATGTTGATACAAGTAAGCAGGTACTTATGCGTTTCTGCATATGTACATTATTGTGGATTGCTTTCGATATATAATGCAAGAACATGGTGAAATGGCTCTTTTCGGAATAACAGTATATAAATTTTATGCCATATTCCCGCTTCGTACAACAATTCCACGTTAGTCTGGCATTGTAATACTATAGAGGAGAGAGCGAGAGGTAGCACGCATTTCCAGGAGAATCAGAATGTTAGTGGAATAGCAAAGAGCACGGGTAAACAAGAGAGGGAAAAGAGATGAAGACACTGAAAGACAAGGGATTTCAAGAGAGACGCAGACAGCCAGTGACAGATGGAAAGAGTATGGATAAACAAGAGAGTCGGCAGAGAAGGAGAGGAAGGCCCCGAATAAAAACAAGCGAGGAACGAGGCAGAAGAACGAGCGTTTTGTGAGCAGAGAATGGTGAGTTGTTGTTTTCATATTTTACGGGGTTCGGGTTATATCGATTTCGAAATTTGGCTATTGAGCATAATCCAGAACTTGTAGCTTGAACTAATTGTAAGTCGTACAACAAATAACTGTTAGTTTAACTAACTTTTCTTGTTGTTAGCGGGGTTTTGAATCGTTTTGTGCGTAACATTTGTGATATCCTAAATTTTGTAGAGGTATTTGTTTCTAGCGAGAATTCTTGATTCTTGCAATCAGAGGTTTACAAAGTTTATATAACGTTTGTAAAATATCTATAGAACCTTTGTTCTTTTGAATGTCTCTTTGACAAAATATGAAAATTAAGTAACTAACGATAAGTTCGCGACTGTGATATGGAAATAAGCGATTTTAGACTGACACTGAGCTGTGCTGAACTTTTTGCGCTTTACACCTGGAGAGCGTTTGTCTCTCGTATGAAAGCACTTCCTCCTTGGCACAATGTACGCGTGATACCGCTTACTTTATTAAGTAACAGGCCACAATAGTAATATTAGATTATAGTAACTTGCGCAAAGAAATTTGCGTAAATCAAAAGGTACTTCTAAACCGACACGTATTTTTGTATGATCCTGCAATATTGTTCTGAGAAGAACCTGTCGGGTAATCAGTCATTATTGTAAGTGAAGAGGACACATTTTCAAGCATTGCTGAAACACATTACATCTATTCCGATTGGATACTTGCCACGGTAATAAGATGACTCTCATAGCAATCAGCGTTCTCTTAACATTTTGCGACATATATCATCCGTTCATCATTTCAGTCCTACGATTTGCCGATTCCGTTTTCCGCAACTCTCGGCGTGCCTCTTGCGGACGGCCAGACCATCACGATCCTGGGCAAGGTTCCGGATGGAGCAAAGAGGTACACAGCGTTTTGAATCTCTTATTTTTTGTTCCGGAAATGCCTATATCACGTTTGTTCTTTTGAATAGCTGTTTGTCCAAATATGCAAATTATGTAACTATTTCGGCAGTTGAGAAACACATAATGGCCACACTGTGACCAATCACAGTTATTTCAACATCCTGCGAAATGTTTCTATATAAATTTGGGAGTCTTTCCAATACAAAATTTTCGGGATCCTGTACGTTAGTTACAAGACAGGAACATGTCTGGTTGTGAAACACTATCTCAAGTCACAGGAGCATAAGACTCAGGTCTTATTGCTATACACTCCTTTTTTAGTGCTAAAGTGTTTGCTAGTTCTATCCAGCATATCTATGAGAAACTCGCACATCTTACAATTAGTAAAAGTAAAACGTTGACTAAAGGAGAAGCTTAATCGAGTCTTGCTGAGTTTTCAGCAGTTTCAAAGTAGCCGTCACGTATACATTGATTTGGTAGAGCATCGCGGTCTCCTCATTCCTGTTTACTCCTTGAGCAAGCATTTCTCAGAATCGTCCCAGAGTTATTGCCTTTGCTGCGCCAAAAAGGCGTTGTTTATTGCCTCGCGCGGCAAACATTCGTCTTTTCTTCCCTTCAAATATTTCTTTTGTTTTCTACAACATAGCATGCAACTTCCAGTCAGCAAATCTTGTCCTATAAGCACAGTTTATGGCTAACCTGCGAAACGTAAACAAGAGTACACATATTGAAATATTGTACTCCGTTCTGAAATATCCGACTCAATTTTGCAAACGTATAAAAATTTTCATGGTTCATAGCATGTACACAAACTTGTCGAACGGGGTACAGATGTGAAACATTTGAATACTTTAGCAAACTTCTCCAATTGGAAGAACCCTAACAATAAGATATGATTTCAAAATGACAGTCGGATATTTGTATAGAACGGAGTCAGGCAAAACAATAATACCTTGTTTTGCCTTTAATACCTCCTCTTTCATAATGCATTACTCATATTAAACCATTACACTACTTTATTTTAAAGTATGACTCGCTCATGCGTGCCCATGAAAACAGTCATGTTTACGTGTGGCGTACGACTGATAAGTGCTATAGGAATACTTGTTATCGTTAGCGATATCTTATTGTTAGTCAAGTACGTTTGTTATTTCCTTTTTAAAGAAGGAACAAAGACACTTTTTTTGGTTTCATATAGTCTCCACTTTGGTTTGAAACGAAATCCGGGACCAGTGGTGTGTTGTTGTTCTTAGACTACTGTGACATATTTTGTTTACCTTTGTAACCCTTATAGAACAGCCAATCGGTGTTCAGAACACAAAAGAACTCACACAAGAGTTGACCAAACTAGGTACCAGACAACGGGCTCTAGAAATTCAGAAACCCAAAAGTGCTCTTACCCCTTCTTTAACATGCTAAAGAGAGAAATTGAGAATGAATTTCTTCCCAAAACTTGCTGATCGACATTTGTGCTTTCATCATCCATGGTTTCCGGAAGCGACGGGTCGTCAGGTGTTACCCAGAGCAAAGATCAATCTCTGAGCGAACCCGATATCGCTATAATCACCATTTTTTGCTTTGTAATAATTGACAATATTCATCTATTTTTTCTTACTGCTACGTATGTAATAAGGTGCCAGCATTACAGTAGGAAATAAAACTAGCAAATGTATGTTGTATAACATGTTCAATTAGATCAGCTTGCTTCCGAAACGAAATCTGTTTTCTAAACATGTATTGTAAAATGTAAAACAAACAACAACAAAAACATCACTCAGTGTTTCGAAGCCATTCCTAGATCGCCGGTTTAAAAAATATTTCATTTATCACTCGTCAATTTCCTTTGTATTTGTATACAAACGAGGCTAGGCCGCTAAACTGTGAAAAGCACATCTTGATTTCCCTTGAACAGCAACTGTTACAGGTCCGAGATCAATCTCCTAAATGGTGGCACGGATATGGATGCTGGCGCGAAAGCGGTGCTGCACATGTCCTTCAGATATCCGGAGGCTACGCTTGTCCTCAACTCCAACTTTGTAAGACATTCTTTGTAAGATACATGTAATACACCTTATGAGACACTCATTCGTAGAGCGTACATGGCGGCGGAACAGTCAAAAATCCATGGTTTTTAAAATCGCTCATATTTTTACTGCAGCTGAAGGACAACTGTTTGAAAACATTTGCAAAATTCCAGATTCGGGCGATTTGATTGTAGGGCGCCGGCGCACCAAACGTGTGTCAAACCATGTTTTTGTGTAGCGCTTCCTAGAAAAGCTGAAGAGGCAGTAAAGTCGGAAATCGAGAGCTCAAGACCTCAAGATCATCATAGTATGACAACAGTTCACTGCCTTTGCTGGTTTTGGTTTTAGAACACAAAAATGTGGTACAGCAGGCTATAGTTGCTCACACTGCCACATTTTACCCGCATGTAAGCAAATAAAGAACGGAATATGAATCTGTTATGGCAGGCACAGGTCTGGTAGCATGGAAATAGGAAATGCGTGGCGCCATTTTTGTCCACATGGGTTTGAAAAAAACAACTTTTTCGTTTTCGTTCTTACGTGGACAATGCATAGTCATCTAAAAGCTTACAATTAGTAGAATAAAAGTCATATTGTACGTTTTTCATAAATCGCTATGGTTTTCATGGTTTTGACCAGATTAGGTGTGAAAATGCAGAAAATTGCTTTTCAAGAACTGTACAAATAAGCAAACTATGCTTAGACAAAAGAAACATACGGATTATGGCTAGATGTATCGTGTTTCAATTCTACACAAACACATTTTTCCTTACTTGGCACTATTATGGTAAAACACCATAAGAATGCGTAGTTGCTGCTTTTATGTTTCATTATGTCTACGAAGGAAATGAATTGAGCATCTTCTCGTTCAATTCTCGTAACCATACATTTCCTTCATAGCTAAGATGAAAAACAGAAACAGCAACTACACATTCTTACAGCGTTTAGAGTCTGCGCGGCTTTTTTTTTACCACAATGGTGCCAAGTAAGGCAAAATGTGTTTGTGTAGCATTGAAACACGGTATGTCTAGACATACAGTGCTGTGGAGTCGCAACACATAAATGCGAGTCGCAGCGACGCTCTGTGGGTCGCAAAAAGTCGCAAGC
>JACMIJ010001103.1:0-13795 GCA_014805365.1 Koerneria luziae
CCACAAACTTTGTCGCCTGCGCATCATCATTGCCAACTGTTTCAAGTACTGCTATTCTTTAAGTGTCATTGCCATTAGGTCGGGGATAGAGAACAGAGGCACTAACACTCTCGTCGACCGTATCGATGCTTCTCCCTTGCAACATAGCCGGTCGGTGGCATTTGCTGTTAGCTGCAACTGGCCCGGACAGCACGTGCTTGAACCACCGAACACGACAGTCACAGAGCCACGGATTCTCGCCCAATCGCCTGCAAGGTGTTATTTTTCAATTGGATAATTTGGGGATATGCAAGGATGGTTCCGGGATTGCTCTTACAGTGTTCGCAAGTTTCCCATGATCTCGAACTCGGGAAGAGTTGTCAGGTTGTTGCTGTTGAGATTGAGCACTTCCAGATTTGGCCAACTTGAGATCGTTGTAGTTTCGATGCTGAAATTTAATGTTTGGTAGTGTTACGATTGTTGTGTTCTGCTGTGAATATAGGGAAGCACTTTGCCTATAGTCGTTCAAATAACCACTTCTTTTCGAAAGCATACAGATACGTAAGTTCTAATTGTAGGTACCATGTGAGCATATTGTTGTCCAACTGGAGATTGCGCATTCCATGTGGCCCGCGCAGTTGTTCATCGGTGATAATGGCGAGGAAGTTTCCGCTCAGATCCCTGAATGAATGGCAATTCATGCGCGCGATCTCTCGTATAGCCCGCAGCTATTTTCGTATGAACAAGACGCCAATGATATTGTTTCCGTTGGTCATCAAATACGAACTCCCCCCGATTGGGTTTCATCGCCTTCCGCAAAGGCAAGATTTCAGCGAATCCGTTATTCCGTTCTATACGACACATTCGCCCAGTATGTTAACAATGTTACATTGTGTCAGAAAAGCTAGGAAAGCTTAAAAAACTTTTAATAGACGTTCAAAAAAGAAAGGAATATCAAATGTCTTACATTTCACCATGTATTTTGTGACTGCACTTGCTTCGCCCCACTTACTGACCCGAATCTTGGCCAAGCCAGGTCGGACAAGGCTAATTACAGACAACAATGGCGAAACCGTAGAACTTTGTCTGCATGCGTGATTTGGCAGCGATAAGCAATAATTGCTGTCTCGAGAAAGTTTGCTTCCTTTCAAATCATCCCAAGATGCCCTCTTGTCTAAAGACAATTCCAATGCAAGGACGAATGCGTGTCGGATGTCTCTTTGAAAGTAACTGTCGATTAGAGCCGTGAGCTGTTCCAATATCGTTGCTTCCAGCAATGTTCCTAACATACAAAACTCCACCCGAAAGCTTTTTTTTGTATACAACGTTAATGTATGTCTTCTTCTGTAGCACTTGCAACTACACACTCATGCCACTATTTGCGAAAACCGTCTCTTTGTTCACTTCCAGTGGAATAGACGTCGCTCATCGAAACCGTTTTTGTGGTGTGGATGGAGGAACAAATGACTGTGTCAGAGGACGGGAGACAGTCCCCATCACTCAAAGGAAAGGGTGAATCGGTCGGAGGAAAAACGCATTATTGCCAGTCGATATTATGACACTTAATGAGATCATTTGGATGAGGAAAAAACGAATGGCCACAATGAGTTGATTGCGCGTGCCGAGTGATGACCAGTGGCGGATAATGAATAATCGCCCTTGTCCGAGGAAACGAAAACATTGCTTATTCATTGTGCTGACAACAACTTTCGATGACAACTTGTCTACTTTGGAAATACAGAACTCAGATTGTTCAGATCGTTGAGACATGGCAATATCATGTTTGTTCCCTTCTTAGCACACGCTTTTTCTTGTCTGCTAATCGGCGATGCACCGCATCAGATGAGGAGGGAGGGCGGATTTGTGGTGGGAACAGGATGCATATGCAGCAAGCATGAGAACATCCGCCGGAGAGTAATCCGGCAACGATTCCATGGATTACCCCGACGAGCATCCAACATGTGCGAACAAATCCCACAATTGACACCAGCTCAGCCAAAACCGAATTAGCAACACGTCCTGGATTGTGACACCGGAAGCCATGAGCTGACACCGATTGTTCAATTGTTAGGCACAACTTGAATAGAGCGGAACCCGCGGACAATATTAAGCACATGGGCAAAAAGAAAATAAGTTTCTATGTTTTAGCCACAACTCAAGCGGCAAGTACAAGGTTCCCGAAAATGTCCAACAAGTGTGCCACATTGCTTTGCATAGACAATTGCTTACAATTAGATATATAATTTGCATCCAAATAATGTTGTTAACTATGGGGGATGACATGTAAATGTTTTTTGAAAGCAGAATAGTTTATGTCTCATGAATATGTTTCCTCAAGATCCCTCTTCACCGTTGCCAATCGCATTTCCTCGATGATCCAGGATATCACAATCGATGATTTTCACACTGATCTCGACTGGATAACATCAATTGCGGCTCTGATTGTCGGCTGTTAGATAAACCCATAAATTTGCTGCGTTCAGCCGGGTGTTTAGGCAGCTGTGCACCTGCGACACGCCTTATCTATCACCTCGTCTTCGAGCAGACGATGCCAGTGACCAACATGGCAGAAGTACAAGGAAGAGAATGAAGAACTGTTATGCAAGACTACCACTACAACACATTTTCAGGAAGATGTACATGTTAAAGTTTCAGTTGCGCTTACTTAAAGTAAGCCAAATCCTTGCACAATGTAGCATACTTTTGTTCAAGGATTTGCTGTAGCATACTGTAGCACACTCTCGAAGGCTGTTGTCCTGATGTGCTGCCCTTGTACGGCCCAGGGATACCTACACCAATTTTCTTCACTAGGAAACATGATCCCTTTTGAACAGTATTCCTAAGAAGACAACAACACTTTGTCCCGTTCTGGATAATTACTGTTGAAAGGGACTCCGCTCCACTATTTGTCCGTTCCCTCATTTCGGAGTGCGAACATCTCTCATTTGATGATGATGATGCATATCAAACATGACGAGGCAAATTGACAAGAGAAGTCATCGGGATCTGGCACAATCTGACGAACAGATGACAGGTTGATTGAGTCACAAGAGCTGCCGATCGCCCCTGTCTGGGACGCCTATGGTCTCGCACCAACAATATGTTTATTACCGGGCAAGAAGCTCATTCTCAGACTACAAACCCACCGTCAAGCACTGTCTTGTTGAGAGTTTGCAAGTTTAGCAACTTTCGTTGTGAACACCAATTTTGCATCAACTCCAACCTTGACAATTACCAACAGTTTTTGTTAAATTCAATAATATGATTGTTCTTCTTTTGCCGCTGCAATGCAATCATATAATTGAATGAAATTGAACCACAATGGCATTGTTTGTGCGGTTCACTCCAATCGAGAGAAAGTACGCGCATACTCGACAGCTGTCACTTATCCTCTAACAACACACATTCCAATCCAGGGTTAGTTTTAGGAACCTGAGTTAACACTAGTCCTAGTTCACCTTTGGAGAAAAACGAACACCCTTCTAGATTCCTAAATGGAAGATGCAATGAGCCCTCAGAAAATAAAGTGCAAATTGTTCGATGGGCTCAGTGAAGCTTAGATTACCATTACCACTTCCGAAGGCTATTGGTGCATGATGAATGAGCATCGAGATACTTACTAGACAGATTTCGAACCAAAATTTGGCTGTGCTTCCTGGTATCCAGTTATTTGTTCCCTAACAACTCTCGACATATCTTCAGATGCTCTCGCCTAATAGGGAAACAATGTTATCGTGGATGATTGGCCAATTTTTCACAATACGCACACATTCCCCCGTCGTCTTTTCGGACGACGCCTTGGCTGACATCCTGAATGGATGAGGTGCGAAGGAGGAGGAGGCCGTCATGGACTGCGTGATTGATCATCACACGTTATCACCAGATGATATCTGCGGGTGACGAAGTGTGTGATATTGTTGATCAACGGGAGGAAAAGCCGTTGGCTGTCCATAGACAATTGCCATAATATTTTGGCACGCATCTCTATACAGTCACGTATTCAAATCAATGGTTACTCTTACAAATGATTACTGATGTACATTGATCAATCTGAAACTCCTGCAAACATAAGACAATGCTAAATAAATCCCTATATTTGTGCTGAAACTAGTCCTTGAAGAAAGCAGAAAGAGAGAGCATAATTGAGTAATTGGTTTGTATCCCAGCTGTCACGAAATTACGGAAACTGCGTGGAAGAGCGTTGACTTTCCAAACACAACGAGCCAACTTTTCTTCATCCATGCTCTCCAATCTACAGTGATTCCATGTTGAAGAGTTTGATCTACTCCAATTTCGCTGATCATCTACTGCTGAAACTGCTGAAGTCGGTGCTTTCCCGCCTATGCCACCCAGCATTCTGCCCTGTGCCCTCTATCCTCTCCACAATCACTAATTCCCATACAAACACGGTAATCGGCGTGAACTTGTGTGTGGTCTTAGTTCGTCGCCGGACACACTGTCTGTGGCCAGCGAAGCGTGTGAGGGCATAATCACAGGAGGTCGGCTGAAGACAATATGCGCCCTTTCTTCGAAGAACAAAGGCAGAAAGAAGTTACTCAAGTGGTGGACGATAGCACAAAATGTTAAGCGTAGTTGAGCAATACTATCTCCCCACCGTTTTCGTTCACCATCCAGCAGAATCCATGACCTGTGCACTGTCAAAAGTGCAAAAAAAATGTTCGTATCTAATCCTGTAATTGCCATCATTCACAAATGTGAACATGGAACGTGGGAGCATTGGATAATGGTAGTGAGACATAATCACATTGAAAGGTCTCCAACAAGTGTACAAATGTTCTGATCGGACTTTCCAACGTTGTCATCAATACTGACATTCCTAGATTCGGCTGTTTCCACCCTATGCCTTTCCAATTGGCGCCGAATCCCCAATCCACCTTCCCAATGCTGCTTCGCTTTTCTTTTCGTCCGATCCGCCTATGCAAATATCGGCGAAATGGCGAAGGAGATGATTCCGTGTAAGATGGGCGAGAATGAACATAACAGAGATTGCGGCACAATGCACACCAACCTCATCATCATCATAAGCATGAGCGAAGCGACAAACAATCGGTAATCGGGCTAATGCTGGTTTATAGGAACTTCTAGAGACTTCAACTATTATTATTGCTATTCTTAGTACCCATCCAGAACAAGCATGCCATTGACAGTTCTCGAAATGTACTTCCGGAAAGTGTATGTTATATTTGTCTATCCCTAATAATACCGAAACCGTCGAACTTTGGCGTTTGTTGCTCCAAGGCATGAGCAAATTTGATTGCAAACGTGCCACGCGATTAGCCTTTCGCCTCTGACAGTTCGCCTTGAATCACAAATTTCGGTTCTCTTCAAACACGGTGATGATGGCCATCAAATTCTCTCGACAAGCAACATTGGCTTCTCCGCAATGGTCAAGGCCCTCTTCACACGAAATCGGGAACCCGTGATTTCTATGATTGTTTCTCACTGCAGACCAAGTACAACATTACAGGCAAAATAGAGCAAGAAGCCGAAAATAATAATTATATTGTGTTCTGCTTTGGATCTTAACATGATTTGTCTTCAAAAGTTACCAGAACACTGCAATCATATACTACCTTCAAGTAACATGTGCAACTAAATCACCCTGTTAGTCACAGTAGCACGGACGAAAGATGTAAGAAATTTCGTTTTCAAAGGCTGGAACGTGTTCGGCTACTGTATTGTCGGGTGCCTCCGACTAATTGATGCTTGATAGCCGGTGCTTATCATCTCGTTCCCGGTCCCTCGGGGATCCGACAAAGTGTCGTCTCAATGGCGAGAGATGATCATCACATTCGATGCGCGTTCAACCGAAGAAAAGAAGAAGAAGAAGAAGGAGAAGACAGAAACGGACAGCGAACAGGTCAGATGGAAAGGAGAAGACACTCAGTCCCGGTCAGCAAAACAATTATTAGGCCATCTTTATCTATCCAGGCGATGTCCATGTCTAGCCACTTGTATAGCTTGCGGGCATTTCTAAGCCAAAATTTGCATATTCTCAGAAACCACCATGCGTGTTCTGTACCCGACGCTAGCTTAAAGTGGTTCCTGGTTGCGAATGACGCGAATTCAGTGATATTGCCAATTGAACGAGTCGTGTGTTCCCTTTTCCCACATTCTATCACCGACCGATCAAACATTCAGCCGCCTCCTCGTAATACTCGCCAATTGAATACAACCCTCTTCGAGATATGCTGCATGCGGATACGAGGGCAAACAAAAGTTGCACACGATAGAGTAAGGAGGACAAGGATAATGTCGACTGGAGGAGAAGTAATGGAAGATGGAGGACGAAGGGCGAAACCAGAGAAGACGTGAGACACGGAAAACAACTTGGGTGAACGAGTGAAGTGCCATAGTAGCGCCAGGCAGTTCATGTTGGCATGAAACCGATGCAATAGAAAGGGAACGGCGGCAAAGAAAATATTAAGACTCACAAACGATGCAGAAACTTGTTGTTGCGGAAGAGTCCATCGGTGAGCTCACGGATGCGGTTGTGGTTGAGCCGCCTGAATATGATCAGTCAGACATGCCAACGTGGGGATCGTTCTACAACATAGGCGAAGTCACTCACAATCGCTCGAGATTGACGAGCTCATCGAACGATCCGTCCTCGATGATGTGGATCTCATTGTTATTGAGTTGCCTGAAATGTTCCTCACTTCACTTTGACAATGCTTTCTTTGATCACAATCTCCATACGAATTCCGTGTTCTGTCCTCACATTTCCCCTCTGCGTGTTTGTCTGTGCGTGTGCCCCGTCGTTGAGAACATTACAATATTTTCGACCTCGCTGCTTTTTTGTTCAAACGCGTCTGCGTTTTTTTGCGCGTGTGCCGAAACTTGCCGTCTTACCGGCAGCTTAGTGACCGCGCTTTGTTCATCAGTTGATAGGATTATCAATCGGGAGACGAAAAAAAAAGCAAGTCCAGAAACTGTGCAGACTGAGCAAAAATTAGACACTCCCTGGGTAAGAACTATCTCAGCTACTGCCACATATTAGCCTTGCACGCATATTTTATACACCAAACAAGGAATTCAATTGCTTCCACCTCGGTTTTGTCAATTAAAGAAGCAATTGCCATTAGTGGAATCGGATATGCTTTGAAGCGAAAAAAGAGCAGAGATGATTGTTTTGTTTGCTAAAAAGAGCCAAGTAGTACAACTGCAATTGTACGAATGGAGAGTGCATTCCCAGCCGCTTCCTGGTGTTGTATTACCGATCATCGTCAAAGTTGGCGGAAACATTGGTGGTGACCAATACCCCTGCTGATAATATGTACATATGTTGGTAATATGTGCTCGCAACAACTCTTTTGTGCCCAAGGGCACCGACTGCATTATCATGAATGCCACCCATGTCGAGTATTTATTTGCTAATCCGTTGTTGCGACCAATAGAACCGCGAGTATCCGGATGGGACCGGGGGTACACCCTCAAGTACTCTCCATTCATTTCGCTTGATTTATGTATATTGTCTTTTGGTATATTCGACCTTTCTTTCCCCTTTTGGACAGGTGGAACACGGGTTGGGGACAAATCGGGACTGCGCCTTGTGAATAACCGCGTGCCGCCGCAGCCACTCCCTTGGCTGTCCAGAAATGCCGTAAATGGATGGGCGAATAAGGCAAGGCGAGTGGACAGTATATCTATCACTCGGCCACGACGTATGCAAATTACCATCGAAGGTTTCTCATTATCGGACAGGAGATGAACACATTTGTCTCATTCTTCTCCCTCCACGGACAGGGATGCGTGTTTTTTGCGTGTTTTCTCCTGGGAACTGCGAGGAACAACTGCATATGTCCGCTGATATGAACAACATTGTCAATCTACTTCTGCTGTGGGGAGAAAACAACCGAGTCTAGGTGACAGAGTTGGGTGGAAGTGACTGCTGCAGTTATTGCTCCCGGGTGGTCTCAGCTTTTCGCCGAGTACTCTTCGACGCAAAAGAATGCATGAACGGATGATGCTCCGGAGTACAGCTGCAGCATGGCAGCAGCTCGCCAGCCTCTCCCTATAGATCATGTTATCCCACTCCATTACTCATTCAACGCCGGCTGAACGAAAGAAAGAAGAAGAGAACAGCTTCTCATTCACAACAACTGAAAACCATCAAGCACGAACATGACAAATGAGTTGCCACTAATTGTCCGACCGCCATCACGAGGACTCCATGAGAACTGAAGCGAAGTAACGACCAGCCCTTCCTTATCCCATGAGTATGAACGTGAGAGCGCTATATTACTGGCGCCTTACATTGTTTTCCCCGCGATTCCACATGTTCTAACATGTTTGCACAAGAAAATCGTAGATGTCCTTCGAATACAACATCATTGTCTTTTTCATCGGCAGACCACCACAGGCGCCAGCCTCCAGCCACTATGATCCATTAGCCGGGACACTGGCACCTACTCTAAAAGCATGGCGTTTTTCTTTCTCCCGACAAAGAAGCAGGCCTGTGTTATGGGGCAGTGCCTTCTTCGCAATCGTTGTTCTACTGTAATATCAGTTGCCTAGAGAGCACCCCGTTTCCAATAAGATAAGGTTGCGCAGATTTCAATGGGAGAAGGCCACAGTATCAAACAGGCAACAGGAGCAATGGTATTCCTATGAGGTTACGCTCTGCTGCTGTTGAATGCCGCCTCAGGGCCTAGCTGCTTCTCCCTTCCCCAACTATACCCATGTCAATGACACATCACGGTTGCTGCTGTGAAAGGAACGGGTAGAAGGTACGGGCCTCCCGGGATGGCACCATACTACTGGGTACTGTATGCATCCGGATACTACCGGAACAGTAGAGAGACCAAAAGAGGTGGCAGTAGAAAACACCATTTGTACTCCTCCGACCAATGTGATGAAGGGTGGTGAAACTGTAATTTCACCTACGTGGGTTCCAATAAACACATAATTGTTCTTAATAACAATAATGAGACAAACGGAAGCATGACTTACAATATCTTGAGTTGTCCAAGTGCGGCCAAGTCATGCCTTCGTATGATGGAAATTTTGTTTTCCTGGAGATCCCTGAAATGTCAATGATACGTGTGTGATGTTCCAGCGGGCACAACCTAATGGCGGTGGCAAGAGAGCAAGAGAAAATGCAGTAGATTGCAAAGCAATGGTTGCGAATGGAATAGAGGTGTCTTGTGTATCCATAATTGCTACCATTACACAGTTGTATTTCTGTAATCGAAAACATTTCTTTTATAACTTCATGTTTCGTAGAAACAAAATTCTTTCGCTGTTACATTACGAAAGATGCAATTGTTTTCTACGCGGATAATATGCAATGGCATTGGCAGTTCAACCTCGCGATTGTTCGTCCGTAATCCTACTCTTGACCTAATAGCGGCCGGCGATGGTGAATACGAAGAATAAAGGATCAGATCATGAGCACCTCATGTTCTCATGCTGCTGTTGTGCTCAATAAAACTCATGGGAGGGGATCTTAAGGCCACATTAATGCAACAGTTACAACAAAATGTGAATGCATAAGAACCAGAGGATATGTATAATTTAGTTGCGCACTCTTTTCTTGCTTTTCCCACGGCATGCGAGCGCTCGGTAGTTATCATTCGCGTGATAATGCAATCATCAGCTGCGGCCGCGCACTGTACGAATCATCCATGTACAGCGTGTTGACATACTCGCTGCCGCCTTCGCTGTACCCGGGATTGTGAGGGTTCGATGGATGGAGGGATGATGGGGGTAAAGATCGGAATCGAACGAGATGCCATGAATTGTGGCCGGTAGACGATATCTGTTTGAATAGCAACTACTTCTATTCATGATCGGACATTGAGAACAAATCGAGAACCGATGACGAACAAATTTTGATCGGTACGAAAACGAGAATCGAAAAAAATGTGTCTAGACCGACGGAGCTTTCTAAAACTCTACTTGTTGCCACTGTGGTGCTATCCATATGTATCAGTGTAGAACGAGATGGATGGCCCCAACAACAATGCCTCTAAAGTTCACTGCGGAATGTTTCATTGTTAGCAACGATTCCCAGGCTCTCGTCATGGAACATGTCCCAGGAATGTAATGGAGAGACCCACATTCTGCTTGCTACCAGCGCTCATTTAGCGCTTACGAGTAATCTGCTAATTATGTGCACATGTTGCAAGGTTACCAAAGAGGACTACATGCTGAACAACGCAACATGGAGAGCAGTCTCTCTGTGTAGTAGAACACGAACTGATTTCAAACAAAGCACATACAACTAAGTAACGCCAGTTTTACTATATTGTAGGTAGGTAAAGTTAACAGTTTTCATAACTATAACCGCCATAGCCACTGGTTGGTCTAATACGCGGAGGATGGCCGGCTGATGATCAGTTGATGAGATCTATCACCGGGCACTCGTTCGCCTTGCTTTGATCTGCTCGGTCATTCATGGCGCGTGTTCCGGTTGCACACGCGCATATCAGCCCGAACCATCTCCGCCGCTGACAACAGAAACAACTACTGCGCAGATAAAAAAGCAGAGGAGAGAAGAATTCAAACAATTAGGCCCTCCATCACATTTTTCTTAGCATTATGCATTACTACTTACCAACTAAGCAAACATGACAACAGAAGTTCGGTAAGTATAACGTAATCAACAGAATAAGAAACAAAGCCAACAGACCAGCATCACTTAGTACATGCCGTGCCTGGGAATGTTATCCCAAAAACAGAGAAAAAGTAGCACAGCTATCAAGTTTCGGAATGAAATCGCATATTTATTTATTCAATCTGCGAGTTGTACAAAGATTTTCGGACTGATGGCAAGACAAGGCAAAAGAGGCTGAGGATGAAAATAGACATGCCGCTCATGTAAAGATAAAACGAGCAAGGAATAGCATAAATATGTGAAAAACTTACAATCTCTGCGTATCCTCAGGAATTCCACTCGGGATCCTGGTCAATCCGATTCCGGTGCAAACCACGGTTCCACTGTTACACGTGCACTCGTCCGGACAGCCCACCGCCTGAAAACCGTTCCGAATATTTTAGTTCATCTCGTCTATCATGCATTCCTATGGCAA
This sequence comes from Koerneria luziae, assembly GCA_014805365.1. Lineage (NCBI taxonomy): Eukaryota > Metazoa > Nematoda > Chromadorea > Rhabditida > Neodiplogasteridae > Koerneria > Koerneria luziae. Next base: position 11,034 of record JACMIJ010001103.1, read on the forward strand.
ATGTGACAGCCAAATGTGACACGGCTACTGCCATTGTAGGGACCTCTAACTAATGCACTCAAATAGCTCATCCCATTGCTGCTCAGCCTTTACTGGCCTCTATCGTTTCAAATAAAGATGAGACAATAATTGTCTCATTCTATGCGAAAGATGTGTACACATATTCAATGACGCTGTGGAACACGTACGGTTTTTGAAAGATACACAAATGTCAACAAATGTGAGACCGAGAACGGCGGCATCTTTAGTCATGGCGGAAGAGAGGATCGCTTAGGGCGCAATACGAGTGAGGTTCTGTTCCGCAGCGATACGTGTATCTTGTTTCAAGAACTGTCTTAGTACAATTGCAACACTGAACAATGTCGAGCCTATCTGTGTTAATAGACCACGAACTTAGCAAGTACAGTGTAATACGTATCATTCATGATCACTGTGTTTGATGTCCAAAGAAAGTAGATACACATCCAAAGAGAACAATGAGTTAGGATAAACTCAGTTATCAGAAGATAAGAAAAGTGATGACCGACCGTGGCGATGAGGCATGCCGCGAGTAGCCCGCGCAGCATGTCTTCTGGGTGGTCGAAACCAGCTTCTCCTCCTCGTCGTCGGTCGTCTTCTTTCTCTGGTTCTTCTCCTCTTCTTCCTTAGTATCACCGGATTCACGCTGGATGCGACACACAAGGCGGAGGACGCCTGCTCTCTAGCGAAGCCCCGCCCCCTCCCACCACCCCCCTCCACTTTCTCTCAATACATTATACTTCTGGTAGCCACCATTCAGATTAGGGCATCATTGATGACACGACATTCGTCTTCACTGTAACATTCTAGAACAGTATTCTTTAATGGTACAAATAATGCAAACTTTCAACATTCTAAAAAACATAAGAGCAATCATACTCTTGTATTCATGCAATTACTGAAACCTTGCAGTATAAAGTAAAGAATTAGTACCACATTTACCTAGCATTTAACATCATTGTGTGCTTGTGCGTTCTGTGCCAGCCGCTATGAATGGACATCGTGTGTTCTAACCCGACACAAAGCCTGCCCAGCAGGATACTGTTTATTATTTATACAACATCAAGTGTAGCGATTCTGAGGTTCACACAGTGAATGCCAAAATATACATTGGCGAGCGGGAATGTTGATCGCACGATAAGAGACATGGAAACTTCTGTACAGAGTTGTACTGCTGATTGAGGTACAGATACGAGTTAGTGCATGAAAAACAGCCAAACACAGCCACTCTTGTAGGAAAAACTGTTGATGTGCTACAATTCCGTGTTGAATCACATTTCAGATCATATACAAAAAAATAATTGAAAAAGGTCATGTTATGACTTTGAGTTACAAATATTGATCTGTATCGCGTAATACTATAATAGTTGTTCGGCTGTGGCATTCCAGGTGAAGATGGTATGAAGATGAGGACAAAAGCAGCGAAAGAAGAGAAGAAGTGCGGCGGCGTGCAGTGGGGTAATTTATGGGAACAGTAATGAAGACGGAAAGGATGATGGAACGCCTCGACGGTACAACGAAGGACAATGATAAGCGTGTGCTTGGCTCGTAAACCTAGTTTCAGCCAGAAAACGCGTTCCTCGACTGTCAATCGTCGTTGCGAGGGAGACTGCGGAAGTTGCCCTTGAAAGCTGTTCGAGAGAAGTCAGCCGCCGCCCTCGATTCCCTCAACCTCACAGTCGCTTACATGAAGACCCGTCGTTCCAGTTCACGTGGAAGTTGCACCTCCGGACCGATTTGCACCCACTTCGGCTGAAATAAGAACGTTCTAGCTGGAACAAGCACTAACTATCGAAGCTGGAAGCATGGAAAGTGGATGGAAAATTGGAAATATACATATGGAGCGATGATATGTTCAGAAGTACGATATCAATAAGTATGCCTAGCAAAACCTGTACATCACATCGAAATCCGTATGTATTGCAACACGAACAATGTAAAGGTACTCGTCAATCAAACCTCATGCATTCTTATGCTTCGAATTTCAGTAGCGGATGTCTGATTTACTTGTATCGATTTCACCAGTAATGATCACTAGTTGTGGCCAAAAGATGCAAGCGTTTTCTGTGCATTACCAAGTGCCTGTTGATCGCATCGAAGAGAGGCCCCTGCTCCACCAGATCCAACTTCCGAATTGCCTTGAAATATGTATACAATTTTTCGAAACAACATGTTGCAAAATGAACATACAAAACTGAGAGTTTCAAATGTTGCATACAGTAGCGAGTATCAATCACTTTTTTTTTAATTGGCCATCATTTAGCGTAGACATGATAGATGATACTGGTCTTCGAAACCGTGGCATCACAAAAAACCTACGGCCTCTTACGATTGTCTTATGGCAATTGAGTATTTGCTAATAATGCATTATTTTTGTTTCTCATTTGTACTTGCTTGGAGAATAGTTTTGTAAAATAAGTATTTGGTTTTCACATAGAGCGCTGGTTTTTTTCGGTACTTCAAATGTTATAAATTAGACGAAACAATATCAATTGCAAGAAGGGATGTCTTAATGTTCATGCCTTTCCAAAAGACCGATTACTTTTCACTATTATTGTATTTATTGTCGTTTCTTATTTCTGACCCGGAGGCATGATTTCTAATTTGGGCAGGGACGCAGAACTGTACTCTTAGCTATTACCAATCATCAAAGATAAAATTGCCTCACAAAACCTCTTCACGAATAACTTACCACTTCGGGATAGTGCCTGCCTTTCTGGGCTAATTTTTTGTATATCTGCTCG